>MU693074.1:86543-115190 GCA_026770625.1 Nicotiana glauca
TTATGACTTGAAGGTCGGCAATGGAGCTGAAGCCGTGAAGGGATCTAGAGTTGCAGTACGGTTGTGGCAAAGTTGAATTGAGTATCTAAGTACAATGTTTGATTTATCTCTAAAAACATGTGTCTGTAAGATAAATATGCAGCATCACATTATTAATAATCCACCATCAAGCACACTGTACAAGTAAAACGTAACTTCTTATATTGAGCTTTGTAGATAGAAGTTCCATAACGTCCAAGCCTTTACCAAGAGGTCAAATGAAACTAAAAACAACATATCAGGGATTGCTTCGTCAATATAAATTATTTAGGTCATAGCTTACCAGAACTGCCTTGGACCTTCAATGAATTGTTTACTAGTATTGGTGATTACTTTGTTCATCATAATAGTTAGACGTGTCACATGGCGATGTTTCCCCTGAAACCTTAGAATTTGAGTCTTTAATTTTATGATAAATTTGGAAATGTAGTGTATGTAGTCTCGATGTGCTTTACAGTCTCTTCATTCATATTCAAGTATAATATTTTTGTCAGGAATCTTGATTTACAGACTGCTTTCTTAAAATCTGATTGTATTATGTAATAATTGTAGGTCCACTACGTTGCTAAATGGAGGAACATCACATTCATGACAAGTAGACAAGGAATGGGAGTTGGTGGTGGAACAGTAAGACTGATCTGCTTTATTTTTTTCAGCTTGTATTCAGAATTTGTATAGCAATATCAGGTACAAGTTTCAAGTGTGGAAACCTGGGACGTGTAAAACAATGAATACTATTGCATGACCAGTTAAGGTGTATCGTGGAAAACTAGCAATTAGTACATTAGAACTCATGCGCCTTCACTTGAAATATTTTGTTTAAAACTTCCTTTAACGAAAATTGTGTTATGACATTCCCGTTAGCTTAATTAGAAGATTCATGTCATTTCCGTACTTCCAGACAATGCCAGTGTACTTCTGCTTCATTTTTATTTTCTAGTCCTTGATTTGGAAATTTTGTCAATCCTCATAATCCTGTTCTATATATATCTCTGGAAGGAACTATTTCATGGAAAACTATGAATTTATGAATACATTGATTAAAGCAAGGGCTCAAAAGTATATTGTCTTTTTTGCAATGCCAAGTATTGGAGTCTTCGGATTCATCACTTTGAAGGTTATTCTGGGAACATCCGTTCTCTAAGAGGGATCAAGAGCTGTAGAATCTTTTCTTACTTTACTCTACTTTCTACAGTTACTTTGCCTTCTTTGATTTAAGATATCGTGAATCAGAGCTGCTTGGGTTTGCCAACATTATGGTTATGGTCTTGTGTACTTGATCTTAGCATAATGCCAAAATCTAGGGGGATTAGTTTGTTTTTGTCATGGATTGGTTTTCTGAACATCTATTGCATGTGAAGCTTTTTGACTTACTTTTTCTTTTTTTGAGATATCAGCATGTGTCTTATCCAATATACTTTACTTCATGTAGCCTTATGGATTTGACGTTGGTCAATCAGAGAGGGGAACAGTCCTTAAAGGATTAGATCTCGGTGTTCAAGGGATGCGTGTAGGAGGACAGGTGAGACATTTAGCTTATTGTACTTTCATCACATGCAGGATATTTTTTTTATTTCATAGACGACCGCACAACGTTCTCTTATGTAGTTCCCTGAGGAAAGGGGTATGCTAAAACTTGAATTTGTTACACTCTCATTAGGTTTGGTTATTGCGCAAATCCTTCTGATCTGAATGGAGACTTATATATCAATATAAGAATAAATGTGACATTTAGAGAATCTTTAGTTTTAGAGAAACTCTATTTGCCTTATAAGGCGCATTATTTAATATTGTAATAAAATGTGCCCGAACAGAGCAAAATGGATATAGAGGATTCATACAGCTAACCCTGAGGAGTTTGGAACTGAGGCATAATTTATTGAAAGTATAACTGTGGTCAAATTAATGAGATCATCACGCACTTTATTATCAGAAGGTCCTTAAGTTTCATGTTTTTCCCCTGAGCTGAGAGTCCTGGACCACAACTACTTGGTCATAACTCAGTTTATCATGCCTTCTGACGATGAAATTTAACTTACCATAGTTGCATTGATAATAATGGATTATTTACTTTTATGGCTACCATAAACATTTGAACTGAAACATTCTGTTTTTGCAGCGCCTGCTCATAGTTCCTCCCGAACTAGCTTATGGGAAAAAGGGAGTGCAGGAAATTCCTCCAAATGCAACAATTGAGGTATTTTGTTGCATTCATGTATTACAAATAGTTTCTGAATGCCGTTTGAATTCAACTGTTTTTACACCTATTATGGTCTTTTTTAACTTTTAGGTGGTTTGTGAAATGCAGCTAAATTCTGTTTTAATATTTTTGGCTACAAAAGAATAAAGATCATTATCATCATTACTTTAGTAGTAATACCTACAGAATCATCAAACATGTGGCTAGCGGAAAACCTTTCTAACGGGAGTCACTTCACCACGAACTAGTGGTTGTGCTGATAGAAACTCTTATTGGCACCTAATAGATGCAGAACATTCTTATCAACAGAAAAGCGTATTCCACATGTACAGAATTCTAACTTTATGGGAAAAAGAATGTGGTTGTGAAAAAGTTTCTTTCAACTTCAGCCTCATAAAATGGCCATGGAGGATCAAAGTGTAAACCTCCAAAAACAAAGATAACATAATCTTTATAATGTTCTTTGTTATGTGGGCACTGGTTAGCTTTGTTCTTTGTGGAAAAGAATGTTCCAGAAGAAATGTTATATGAACATCCTTTTAAGTCTTTCCCACACTGACTATTTTTCTTCAGGTTTAAGTGATATACTAGTGCGCTTCTTCAGCATTGTGAAATTAAAATATAACTAGTGTACGCTTAGTCAAGTATAATGGTACAGGGATCCATTTCACGATTTAAGAACATAAACCATAGCCTATATTATTTCATCTGTTTATTTTGTGTAGATTGAGCAAGACTGGTCATTTGCAGATTGAGGACTTCAGTCAATACCGGGCTTCTCCAGATGAGAAGAGATCTATTAGAAAATGGAACCAAAATAAGTTCCAAAAGAAGATAGGATATCACACCTCTAGGATAGTCCGTTTTGAAGAAGAAAAAAAAGAAATCATTTTACCAAAGTGGCCACCAATTTTTCTGGCTAGGTATCAACCAGGTATCGTAAAAAGGTACGGGACCACATAGGTGAAAACAAAACTATAAAGTTTTAAGTGCACTGATGGTGGGAATATATGCACAACCTGGACAATGCTAGGACGCGTTCATTTCAAGGCTCTCAACTGGAAGTAAAAAGCTATTTGTGCAATGCTTTTCAACTTTTCGCACCAATTGATTAATTTCTGGAATGCTTAACCTTTTAGAGATGGAAAACATGACATCCTTCTTTCGACAAAGAAAGAATATTGCTCTCTCTCTTACACAGCATCTCCCCGGCCCCTTGTGATAACGTGTGTCTTTTTGTTTTTATCATATGGCTACAAAGTGGTGATATTGCAGTAGCTTGATAAAATTAGCAACTTTGTAGCCTGAATGAAAACCTCAAGCTGAAAACACATGTAGAGAAAACTTCGATTTAAATTTGTGTCGAGACTGTAACATCATACATAAGCCCCCAACTATCATTGCACCAAATGGACGTCTGGAAATTTATCATATGCCTTTTTGCAAGTTTTATCTTCATTATTATCTTATTCTTGAAATAGACCCTTTTATCTCTTTAACGTTATTATACGGCTATTGTATTTTTATTACTTCTCACCTTCTGATTTTTTAATCTACAGATTGATATTGAACTGCTTTCTATTAAACAAAGCCCATTCGGGTGAGTAGTCAGCTTTAGAACATTCCAAAAACTAATCGACTTATTTCGTTGATTGAACTTCAGTATGTAGCTTCATTATCCTCAGCATTTGATGTATTTACTGTACATTCTTTTCTTCTTCTTTTTTTTGGTGCAGAACTGCTGTAAAAGTTGTCGAAGGATAACCGCTATACTCATGTTATATTGATTTGTCGCCTACAGAAGCGCACAACCATTGTATAAATTTTGAGAATACTTAGATCTGCTCCTTGCCTCTCTACCTTCATAAGGTAGAGGTAAGGTCTACATACACACTACCCTACCCAGCCCCCACTTGTGGGATTTCACTGGGTTTGTTATTCTTGTTACTTAGAGATTTGCTCCTGATTTGGTATTTTATCAGTAAAATGTCCCTAAATATGTTACTTCTATATTGTATAGTCCAAACTCATTACTCACTATCACGTTAACTATTATTGGCGCAGTGGTTCAGAAACTACTTGCAGGCTGCAATTATACAATGATAAAGCAATATTGAACTGCTACGCATGTTGATAACTCGCGAATTATTTATGAAGAACTGAAATCATCCATAGATTTCATTTCTCTGTCATTCTCCTTTTTAGGCAAGTTCTTTCTTTAATAAGCAAAGATTAGAGTCCTCATTCCAGGTAAGTGGTAATTGAATTGACTGATATAACATAAATATTCTGCCCTTTGTCACCTTCAGATAAGAATCCCTTAGCCCAATGATTGCCAAAATCTTTTTGTTTAACTAGATTCTTTCTCCTTAAAAAAAAAAATCATTCACGCACTTTATTCTCTTTTGTCATGTGTCGACCTACAGATGCACCGGTACGTAGGTGTGGAACTATGTTGGAGGAATGCATTAAAAAGGGACGGGGTAGCCTAGAATCACATGGAAGTAAGTTGTCTCGAAAGAACAACAAATCATTGGAATCAATGCACACTTAGTTAAAGATAATGGAAGAGAAAAATCCATATATTATTACTATTATTATTACACTTGGTAGAGAACTCTATTATTATTATTATTATTATTGTTGTTGTTGTTGTTGTTGTTGTTATTATTATTATTATTATTATTATTATTATTATTATTATTATTATTATTTGTGTTTACTTGCACTTTTTTTGTTTTGGTAATGATGATGATATGAGTTGAGCTAAGGGCAGCTTGGTCCACAAAGCATCCCTTGTTCACACAGGGTCAGTGAAGGGCCACACCCCAAGGCGGTGTGATGTAAGCAGCATATCCTGCTGATTCCACGACTCGGACCCCAGATTGTTTGGGACTGAGGCGTAGTTATTGGTGTTGTACCCACTTTATTCTCTTTTCTTTGCCTATATTTACCCACCTTTGAAATCCTTTCTACCACAATCTTTTCAACTTCTTCATTGTTCTCAAAAAAAAATGACCATGACTACACTATACACGAGGAAAACTCACTTTTATGTCTCCCTGTTACTCCACTTCTTTCATTACTCTTATTCCCAGAAGACATGTCCAAACTGTGGTTCTCTAGAAGTTCCATATCCATTGAGCACAAATCCCGACTGTGGCAACCGTGACTATTCTATTCGCTGTGATCCTCACTCTAAAAAACTCTATCTTGATACCCTTAACGGAAGCTCTTATGTCGTACTCAGTATTATGGCCTCATTTCGGCGTATGGTGGTGCAACCATCACCTTGGCTACCTGGTACCTGTGTTACACAAGACATGCCAATTAGTGAAGGACTGTGGTTGAACCAGACTCTTCCTTTTAATGTTACTTCTTCTAACACTATCTTCTTATTTAATTGTTCTCCTCGGCTTCTGATATCTCCTTTAAATTGCACACCTTCTAGTTTGTGCCACAAATATCTGCATAGCTCAGGACATGTAGATACTAAAAGGGAACTTCAATGTGCAAGTGGTCTTAACCCATGTTGCACTTTTGTTGCTGGTGGTATGCCCTCGGCGTACAAGATACGCCTTCATAGCTCAGGCTGCAGAGCATTTAGAAGCATTCTACACTTGGATGCTGACAAGCCGGCTAATGAATGGGAGGAAGGACTGGAAATTCAATGGTCTCCACCACCTGAGCCACACTGTAGATCACAATCTGATTGCTCTGGAGCTTCTACATGTTCAACTTCTGGTAAAAATGGTGTCTTTCGCTGCTTTTGCAATCGTGACTATTATTGGAACCAAACCTTAGGGACTTGCATGAAGAAGAAGAAACACTCTGGAATTGTATTAAAGATATCTATTGGGATTGTGTTGTTTTTGGCTTTCGCTGTTGTGATGATTGCAGTGACATTGAAAAAATCAGGTAGATCTTCAACCAGGGCTAGGCTTGCCAAGGCAAGAGAAGACATACTAAAATCAAACAACGGGGGAAAAACAGCCAAGATGTTTTGTCTCAAGGAGATAAAGAAAGCTACAGATGGATTCTCAAAAGACAGAATCCTAGGTCATGGTGGTTTTGGAGAAGTTTATAAAGGCGAGCTTCGCGATGGAACTATTGTAGCAGTAAAGTCAGCCAAAATAGGAAATGTGAAGAGCACTGAACAAGTACTCAATGAAGTAGAGATACTTTCTCAAGTCAATCACAGGAACTTGGTCAAGATTTTAGGTTGCTGTGTTGAAGCTGAACAGCCTTTGATGATTTACGAATACATTTCCAACGGAACACTGCATGATCATTTACATGGAAAGTATTCGACCTTTCTTGACTGGAAAACAAGGTTAAAAATTGCTTCACAAACTGCAGAAGCATTGGCTTATCTTCACTCAGCTGCTTACCCTCCTATCTACCACAGAGATGTCAAATCTACAAACATACTCCTGGATAAAGAATTCAATGTCAAAGTTTCAGATTTTGGGCTATCAAGATTGGCTTGTCCGGGGTTGAGTCACGTGTCCACTTGTGCTCAGGGGACGTTAGGGTACTTGGATCCTGAATATTTTCGCAGTTATCAGCTAACTGATAAAAGTGATGTTTACAGCTTCGGGGTTGTGTTACTAGAACTTCTTACTTCACAAAAGGCAGTTGACTTCTCACGAGACGAAGATAGTGTCAACTTGGTTGTTTATGTTATTCAGCGAGCAAACAATTGTTCGGTTACAGAAGTAGTGGACAGACGCTTGCTTGGCGAGGAGGAGCCTTCGACTCAGGTAATGACTGGTATGAACTCATTCTTGGAGCTTGCACTCGCGTGTTTGAGAGAAAAGAAGGCAGAGAGACCGTGCATGAAAGACGTCGTTCAGCATCTTCGCTGCTTAAGTGAAATAGGTGATCAAGAAGAGCCTTCTAATTGAGGTTAGTTAGTGTAAAAATGAATGTGTAGAATGCATTGATCTTTTGATTGTACTGAAAATGATGCCTGGAAAGAGTATAGTGTTTTATTATACTGGAAAAAGTTGAGAAGATATAAAGGAGGTTTGAGTTGGGATAAGATCCTTACTTTTACCAGAAAGCATGAATAATAATGAAGTCATGGATTTCCAATTATGTGAAAGTTGTGATTTTTGATAGAATTTAGTATATTTGGTTTCATGCACTTTTGGAGAATGGGCAAAGCATATTGAAGAGGAAGTTTCAACCTCAAATTATTAGTTTGTCTCTTGGCAAATTGACAATCATAAAGTTATGTGGCTATTGGCTAATCATTGTCACTTTAGTGTATCTCCAAACCTTTGCTTCTTTCCTTCTCTCCTTACTTGACATGGTGTACCAATTAGTGACGGGGTCTTCGAGCAACAATAAAGTTGTCTTCGTGTGGCCTCTAGGTTATGGATCCGCCTTAGGTACTCTTTTAAGTTCGTATAAGGCAGAGGGAATGAAGGGACTTGCAGGAGGCTGAATAGCCGTAGTGCGCTAGTGCTAGTGAGTTAGCGCAACAAATTAGTGTCTTATTTTCTTCGTTTTTTTTTGTGTGCATAAGGTACGCAGTTGGAAGCAGTCACTATTATTTGCATTAGGATACATTGTCTGCATCATACTTTTGGGGTACGACTCTTCCCCGACCCCGTGTGAGTGCGAGATGCTTTTATCAGATAATAGTACCTAATATTGGGAAAATAATATTACCATCATGTAGATTAATTTCATATCCAAATTAAAATAATCAAAGTTTCAACAAAATGGGAGATTATGCAATATCTCAAATAGTAAAACTATCTTAATTCGATGGAGAGTGCTAAGCTAAAAAATCTCATTGGCTTTTGTTGATTGTGTGTATGGCTGTCCAACGGGACGGGCCGTCCCGCATCCCGTCCCCGTCCCCGTCCCCGTCCCGCTTCAAGTCAAATGGGATGGGCCAACGCGGGACGGGACGGGACGACCATTTCGTCCCGTTTGTCCCGTCCCGCTTCGTCCCTTCCCGTCCCGTCCCGCGTCCCGCCAGATTTTTTTAAAAAAAAAAACTAGCCGTTGGGCAAAGGCCAAAATTAAAAAAATAGTCGTTTGGACAGCCCCTACACCCTCCCCCCAAAACACCCCCTACCCCCCAAACTTTTAATATAACCCCTAAGTTTATTAAATTACACTTTGGCCCTATTTTCTACTATAAATACCTCCCATTCTTCTTCATTTTTTCCCACAAATAATCAATCTTCTCTCTCAAATCTCTTACCATCTAATATTCTATCTATATTCTATATTATTCTCTCAATTTTGTTACTATCAAGTTTCAACTTTCAAGTATTTGGGCAATTTTTTTGGAGCAACTTTCAAGCTTCAAATTAAATTTGTCAAGTATTTAGGCAATTTCTTCAAGTTTCAATATTTAATCACGGTGCACTCGTTCCATCTCCTAATTTTAATATATAATTTTTGTGTATCATTTTAGTGCTTAATTTTTGTGTTTACTTTACGTGTTATATTTTCGTATTTCATTTGTGTGTTAAATATTTGTATTAGCTTTTTTAATTTAGTTTCGTATTTAAATTATGGCACCTAAAAATGTATTTGGTATGCTTAAAAAAAGTAGTAAAGGTGAAAGTAGTAGTAATCCTAGTCCTAATCCTAACTTTTCTACTAGACCTAGAGTTAGAAAGAATATCGATGAAATGACTCATGTTGATGAAACTTCATTTTTTCAACCCCCCATATTTTATGATGTTCATGTCGGAGAACAATTAGATCATGAAATTTTACAAAGACAATTTGGCAACGATATTTTTTTTGAGGATGAAGAAAATGAGGAAGAAGAATTAGATGAAACACCCACTAGTCCCGCAACACAAGTTCCAACTCAGAGTCAATCTCAGTCTGGAGCTTTACCCCCTGTACCCCCTATAAGGGGTAAGCCTAAGGCTGAACGTCCCAAAACATCACTTGTATGGAAATTTTTTAAACATGATAAAGTCAATAATCGTGCTATATGTGAAAAATGTAAGCAACAATTTGCATACACTAGTGGGACGGGGGGGTTAACCAGTCACTTAAATAATAATCACAAAGCTTTATGGATACAAGCTAACATAGAAGCCGGGAAAACTATAGATCCTACCAACAGTTCTTGCGCTCCTAGTGGATCTGGTTCTAATCAAGTTCAACAACAACTTGACCCTTCTTCTGGTCATGTTTTACGCAAATATAACAAAGATAGAGATCGTGAGAACTTAGCAAAAATTGTGGTTGTCTGTGGCTTACCTTTTACTTTTCCTTCTCACCCTGCTTTTGTATATTATATACAAGAAACCTATAACCCTGCTTTTCAACGTTTTCCTAAGACCACGGTTAGAAATAATGTTTTTAAATATTAAGCCGAATATCTTCAGTATATTCGTTGTGTATTTTTTCACTTAGATTGTAAAGTGTCTATCACATCCGATATAGGTCGTAGTCCTAATGGTTGCGATTATTTAACTGTTACATGTCATTGGGTTGATCATTACTGGAACTTGCAAAAACGTATTATTGGTTATAAATTTGTTGATTCAAAACATACTGGAGCATATATTGCAACTACTGTTCTACAAATACTTGATTTTTATGGACTCGCTAATAAAGTTTTAACTATCACCTTAGATAATGCTTCTGCTAACACAACCGCGGCAAATAGCTTAAAAGCTAGACTTTGTCCAACTAATCCAATAATTTTCCATGTTAGATGTGCATGCCATATTTTTAACTTGGTTGTAAAAGATGGTCTTAATTTATTTTCTGATGCTTGTAGTAAAATACAAAATGCCTGTAACTATATTTTTCGTGCTCATAAACAAAGTAGAATTCGTGAATTTGCTCAACAATGTGCTAGTTCTGGCCTTCCATTTAGAAAAGTTCCAAAAGATGTTTGTACTAGGTAGAATTCTACTTATGAAATGCGTAAAGTTGCTTTTGATTATCGGGTACCTATCCAAAAGGTATTTAATATGCATAATGCTTACCCTGTTGATCAAATTGTCGATTCTGATTGGGATGCGATCAGAGAGCTTACTAGATTTTTAGAAAATTTTTATTCTGTTACAAAACAATTTTCTGGTATATATTATCCTACTGTTAGCCAAATATTATGGTATATTTGTGGAATTTCTATTGTATTTTCTAAGTATAAAACAAATCCAACTTATGCACCGGCCATTAAAGAAATGATTTTAAAATTTAAAAAGTATTTTTTTCCCTATTCCTGAAGTTTATTTAATTTCTACTCTACTTAACATCTTTAAAACTAAGAGGTGCAAAAGGACTTGTTCGTAAAATTTATGAGAATTTAGAAATTCAAGAAAATGAAGAACCATCTCTCAAAAACTGCCAAGCTAGCATATATTCTTATGCTATATTTATGTTCGATAGATATAAATCTATGGATACAACTAGTACTGAAACTGCTCCTTCTACTTCTAAATCTGGAGTAGAAGTTTTATGGGAAGATATGGATGATATAACACGTTTGGATTCCTCTATTGATGATGAACTTGATTCTTATCTTAATCAAGGATTGGAAACTATTAAAGACGAAGAAGGCAAGGAACAACTTTTGTCATGGTGGAGTGAGCGTGGCAAGGCATTTCCAACACTTTCAAATATGGCCCGAGATATCCTGGCTATTCAAGCATCATCAATAGCATCGGAGAGTGCTTTCAGCGCGGCAAGATTTCAAATTGGAGATCATAGACATTCATTAGCGGAGGACAGTCTAGAGATTTCCGTATTATTCAGAGATTGGATTAATTCAGAAAGAAGAAATCTTGGTTTTGAAAAATTAACCACTAGGGAAGAAGAAGAATACAATGAGATACTAACCACTAGGAGCGATGACTGCATGGAGCTCATGGAACATCAATTAAGATTGCCAATTCCATTAGAATATTCGAGAGATATTATTGATAATTTACAAAGAAGCTATATAGGAGCTTACAAGTATTAGTATGATGATTTGTAATTGGTTATTAAGAGGCCTAGTTCAAACAGAATCATTCCTAGAAGATGGCTGCGTAGATTAGGTGCTCTTCAAAAGAATTATATTTGTATTTGAGATTTGAAAGTTCTATTAATAAAATAAAAGGCTCTAAGCATTGAATTATTTTTATGAATTGTCTTAAATAAATTATAACTCTATTATAAATTTATATTTACTAGAATATTTCATTACAAGTCTTTTGTTTTAATATTTTATAATTATTTACTTAGTTTTGTAATTTCGTTTTAACATTTAGCCGTTAAATAAGTCAAAAATTAGCCGTTGCAAACTTAAAAAAAATTACACTTAAGGCCCACGAAACCGTCCGTCCCGTCAATTTTGTCCCGTCCCGTCCCGTTGGACAGCCATAATTGTGATTGATCAATTTCATCTAAAAGTTGAAGTTGTTAAAAATTGTACATTTTTATTTACTTTGTTATATTTTCAATATGAGCCTCTATGCGTAGATTTTGATTATTTTTCGTAGGCGAAACACATAAAGTTTTTTTTTTTTTTTTTGGTATGATAGAGAGTGAGGCTTGATATCTTAATGTTACTCATAAAAACTTGATATCAGCCCCATAATCAACAGATACCAACTTAATTACTCCATAAGTTAAGGAGATATAGACGCATATTTTAGTTTCTTTCTTTTTTCCAAAGTGGAAAAAGATTTTAGTTGTAGATTTTTTTAGATATATTTTTCGAGAACTTAAATTCACAAAAATTTAACTTTTAAACTTTGATGTGATTTTTTCATAACAACGTAGTAACATTTTACTAACTTTATTGTAGTATCTTTTTAGCAAGATTATTCTTCTTTTATCTATTTTGTGGAGTCCCAATTGGAGAGGACCACAAGTCACAAACTGCAACACGTGTCGAAATTCTGGTGATAGGGAATCAGTGCATCCATTTGCAGTATGACACGTAGTAACTCTTTCCCTCAATAAAGAAGAGTGGAATTTGGAAAGAGTATAAATAAAATATTCATCATAACAATTTGACAAAAAATTAAAGGCATCCATCAAGAGTGAGAGAAAAAGGCATAAACTTTTTGAGAATGGACATAATCAAAAAGCAAATAAATTAACCAAGTGGTATAATCATGATTTGGTTTTTGGTTAATGTAATAGCCATTACAATTTTTAGAAAGTTTTCGAAAACTGTTCTAAAGATAACTATTCTATTACGGAAATCAAGCTTTTAACAGTGAATTTGTATCTATACTTATTTTTTGTGTCATATTTTAACTTGTGTCTGCTTTCTAACAAAAATTGCAAGGTTACCCACTTTTTCGCATAACTTTAGCATACGGGGCTGAAGTAGCAAAGACAATCACGCAAAACTTCAGCATTCTAGTAGACAAGCCTGAAGTAGCAAGTGTGCTGAACCAAGTGTGCTGAAGTTTTTGTTTTTAATTGTTGAACTTAAGCATAGTAGCTGAAGTTTTGTTCTCTATTTGCATTACTAAAGTTTTTGTTTTTGTAACTGACGAACTTCAGTTCTAGAGCTGAAGTTTTTATTTTTGTAACTGGCGAACTTGTAACTTGCGAAGTTACTTAGTTCATTTGTAAAAAACTCCAGCACTATATAAGCAATGGACATTTTATTTCTTATTGCATACAACTATACAAGTAACTTGGTGCTTCCTTGTCATGGACAAGATGCTAAATTTCTGGTGAATTGCTTTCACTTAAGCCTGAAGTTAAGGGTGAAAAATGAAACATCAGATCCATTCGTATTTGTGGTGCCAAACAATGACCTCTTGCAGATCCATTCGTATTTCTCGACTGGAATACAGTAGTGTAAGAAAATTTTCGTCTTATCATTGAACCAGATATGTTTACACAAAATTTTAATAACTGAAGTTCCATAGCAGCACCAACAACAGCAGAAGAAAGAAGAAGAAGAAGAAGAAGAAGAAGAAGAAAACGAAGTAGGATCGGAGTAGGAGGAGGAGAAAGGGGGCTGAAGTTATTTAAAAAGTGGGTACAAATTAAAAGTTTAAAAAAAAATGGGTATAGGTTAATTAGGGACAATCAAATAGGGCCCGTGCAATTTTTATCTTTTAACAACCATTCCAAAGATGGATTTTCAGAAAATTAGTACAATTTTGTCCCGAAAAAATAGCTTCACTAAGGCTAACTCGAACACAATATTTTTCCAAAATTATCTTCGAGAAAAAACTAATTTTCTCCAAAATTCCCAAACTGCAACAAAAACAAACGCTACAAGGAGTACACATACCTTATATTCTTTGAATATATCAATCTTCTAATCTAAAACACTTCAAATCAAGTTAAAAAGGCTTTAGACCTTTAATCACATATTCTATGATATTGTCTTTTAATAGTCTGACTCGTAAGAGATATCGGAAAGAAAAATTACATATTTAGTTGGTCAACCAAAATTATTTATATGCGCTAGCCGATATTCAAAAAAAATATACTAATTATGTATAATATTTGTATATCTTTTGTATATTATATATTGATATACAAAAGGTTGTACATTTTGGGGGATATTATTTGTAGAGTAGCTATACTACGTAGCTTTCCCAAATTATTACTGTACGTAACATTTTCATATTTTAAAATATGTTTGGAATAATCTGTTTACTAAATCAATCAATCAAAGGACCCAAATGAATACTTCTCTAAATAAGTGGGTCTTATTGCCTCTTTCTTAAACTTATGAGGTCCAGGTAAAATATCACCCACCTCTTTGTACTTTCTCGATATTTTACATTTTATACCAATTTTAAACTTTCAAATTGGCGGCTGATTTTGAAGAAACTCCCTCCAGAACCACTCAAATCCAATTTGGCGAAGCAGAAAGTCAATTTACTCTCCAATTTCTTGTGTAGGTACTACCCCATCTCCAATCTAAGCAAATAGGTGTGTAAGTTTAATTTTTTTTTTTTCCATTTTAAGCACTTCCTGAATTTGTGCGCTTTACATGTTTGATGAAATGCGTTAGTGACTGCAGGGAAATTTTTTATTAGTGCTTGACCCGTTTGAATCGGGAGAAATGTACGGGAAGAAAGGGAGAGAATTAGTTCAAGAAGTTGCGGAGAGTGAACCTGGGCAGTTTGCGGCTTTTAATGTATGCAACTTAAGTTTATTTGTTACAACATTTAAACTTTTTTTTGTTTGTCCTCCTTTTTGATGTGAGGAATTCTGTTTCATATAGTTTAATAGCCATGCACTATTCGACTTTCAATTGGAAGACCCACCGAGGCGGGATTTTTTTGGGATCTTACACAAATAGCTTGTCAGATTCATAGTTTGCTTTTCATAGCCAGTATACATAGATTAAAAGATGATTGATCACTGGTGCTTTTTACGTTAAGATGAATTTGATCTTCTGGGAGTCATTTTTAGCTGCTACTTGAATCTTATATACATTTTAAGTTATTAGGTATATTGATGTCAGGTTTTGCCTCTTATTTTAGGCTGATAAGGTTAATCATTTACTTAGAATTTGATATGCTTACGGAGTAATCTCCTTTTCAATGCAGACTGACCTATTTACGCAAGTAGTTGAAGAATGTAACAGCCATTTTCTCCACCTCAATTCCTTGGTGAGGTATATTTAACATGTCTCTTCTGTTTTTCCAAGTTTTCTTTGTTTGTTATTCAGCTTTTTCTGCGATCCTCATTGCTGCATAACCATAACATGCTATTTGTTACAGTGGTCAGTAGAGCTTCTTAGTGATTCTCATTCTACTATATCTTATTGTTGCATATGGAACAAGTGCACCTCGTGTATTTTCTTAAATCTTAATTATCCTGAACTCTGTCCTACACTCCTATATTTTACCTATTTTCTCATCCAATTTGCTACTGCTGTAGGCCTTGAACATAGATACTTTATTGGTGCTCTATTGTATACTTTTCTTCTCCATACAACTTTTGTGTCAGCATGCTGAATTTTCTGAAGCTTTTGCTTTAATGTAAAGATGGTCTAATTGGAAGTTCTGTCTTGCTTTGGCACAGTCATCACATTCTTCTAGTTAGCTCTCTTTAACAGAATGTTTGTCTTTGCCTGTGTATTTGTCCCCTTAAAGAATTTTCTCAACCCAATATCCATTCCTCAAAGTCAAAACCATGTTGGGAATTTGATGGAGTGTTAAGCACCTAAGAATTTTCAATGATACAATATAATGAAAGGTCCTTGAAAGAGTTCCCTTGTTTTGTAGTTTTTGTTTCTTTATTTCATACAAAAGATGTACAGAGAGCAATTAATAATCTCCCTTATTATCTCAACAAATTCAGGAAAAGAAAAGAAAAGTTCTCTACCTCGTTGAAGTTTTATGTCCAAACTATCTAAGAAATAGAACTAAGAAAACTAACTAATGTGGAAGGAGAAAATAAAGCGATCAGGTCTAAAGAACCAAAGAGGGAAAATAGTTGGAAAAAAGTACTCTCTCCATATCCCAGTTAAAACTTGCATCCTTTCTTTATCAGTTTGTCCCAAGAAACTTAACCTCTTCCTTGAAAATCAAACGAGGGTAAGGTCCTTGGAGAAATGTAAATGACAAACAAGAATTTAACTTATCCATCTTAACAATCCTGTTGATGGCCAAGCAATAAGAAGCATAAGATTAAGATTTTGACTAAATAACTGAATAACCATTAATTTTAAGCAAAAAGGAGTTATTAAGAATCCAAACTACTCATAAAGATCCATTAGAATCCTAGGAAAGAGGAATTTGTTCTAGCTCAAAACAAAGAACATCCTAGCAGAAATCTTAAAGATAAAAAGATTAAAGAAAAAGAGAAAGTAAGAGCATGATTAAGAACCAGTATTTTTGTAATAGCTACTTGGCACAGGGCTCCTATTTGTCTGATAGCACCTAGACACTACGGTCCAGTACCTGACCACTGAAGCCTCTAGGTTTGTGTCTGCTGGCCCCTAGGCACTTAGCTCTCTGAAGATTTGAATCTGATAGTGTCGAGGTGCTATGTTGGTACTTTCTGAAGCTTTCTACTTCCTCTGGGCTTACTAAGTATTGAGCATTAGGTGCTTGTCCTCCCAGCTTCCCGTACAATAACAACAACAACAAACTCAGTGTAATCCTATAAGTGTGGGGTCTGGGAGGGTAGTGTGTACGCAGACCTTACCCTACATTCCATTAAATTGGCTACATCTTGCTGTAGGGGTGTCCAAATGACGAACTGCTTGACTTGTTGTACATTAACTTCAAGGCTATAACTCAAGCAAATATCACACCCTAACTTATTACTCCCTCAGATCCATTTTATGTGCCGGTGTCTGACTCGGTTAATTTATGAAACTGAATCAAAATCTAGCGTGTTGACTGTCTATTTCAATACAGTTATTCTTTTCTCATCTGCAGCGGTGTTATCAAAAGCGAAAAGCGCAAAAAAGCTATAAGGTTTGTTGGGGCTTTAAGCGCAAAGCGCAAATAAAGCGTGAGCTTTAATGAAAAAAGGCGCAAATGGAGAAAAACTACAAATATGTATCTGTTGTTCAAGATTAATATCTATAAGCATGATTGCCAAATATATGGACAAAGAAACGGAAGAAAATTTACGACTAAGTGAAATATCAATTGTTTAGTGTTGCTTCTTTAGGATTCCTTAGAGCCTTGATGACAACACTGAAGCACCCACTAAGCGAGACGAAGCGTTCAACATGTTTTGAGCCTTGCTTAAGCGTGCCTTTGATAACACTGATCTGCAAATATGTCAAAATAATTAGAAGAGACAATTGAAATGCCTGAAAAAAAGAGTAAATCTCAAGTACTTAATTTTATCTACATGAAATCTACTTATCATTATTAGAGGTTTCATGATATTATGCATATGTGTATTCTTCCCCAAGTGCTAAATGGAGTACAGTTTTGTTGTCCCTGATCTTATCCATATTGAGTTTGGCACAGGAAAATGAACTCAAAAACTCCCGCTGAAAGTTCAAATGCAAACCGGCCCACTCAGAATGATGGAATTTCAAACAACGAATCACCTGATGACAATGAGCCAACTGAGGCTGATAGAAGTGCAAATGCTGAGCTACCCAAAGATGATAATTACCATGGGCTGCTTATCCATCATCAGTCTCTCATTCGCAACAAACGCTGTCTGATGGCTTACGTGTGAGTAACGATTAGCTACAGAGTTGTCCTTGAGAAAAGGTCATGTATTCCTGATCTTTCATGCATCTCTTATGTTCGTTCTCAAATTTCCTTCCTGTTCCTCCTTTAGATATAATCGAGCAGAAGCTATTCGAAGATTGGGATGGACCCTTGAGCGAGTCCTCCCAGAAGAAATTGAAGAGAAGCTCAGTACCTCAGAGAAAGAATATTTTAAGAATCATGCTGCAACTATTCAATCGTACATGTCAGCACTTGATCTTGATCTAGGGGTGGTAAAGTGTTCTTTTCTCATGACTCCTTATTCCTGTACTAATAGATTGCTCAAATTGCTATGGTGAAAAGACATCTATACACCTAAGAAGTCATATTAATATGTCTGAAATTGGAAAAAGTAGACTCTTGTACTCTTGGGATACTTAAAATTGTGTGGTCTCCTAGGAGGAAATTTTGCGCTGCCCTCTTCGAAAAGGTTATGTATTGTAACCTGTGAATGTCTAGGAGCAGCACTGTTATGCTTATCACCAAAATTTTGTTGGAAAGAGAAACATTCTATAGGTCATGACTTATTCTTACTTGAATCCAAAGAGAGCAGAAAAAAGGGTAGTTATCCATTGAGCTGTGTGATTCACTTCTAAATGGCGTCTTTTGTTCTGTTGGTACAAAACTTTAATTTAGTGCCTATTTTGTATGAAGCGTCAGTAAGTCTGAAACTTGATATATCTATCAGAAGCTAAAGTTATTGCTTGAAGTACTGTAACATTGAATGGTCCTGGCACAATTAGTCCCTCCAATAAATGTATCCGCACTGCTTCCTCGTTGTTGTGCTCTCGTCCATGTTGCTGTGCCGTCGAGGCAAGGGAATGCAGCTCGGATTGGGGTGCGCGTGGTAATCTGTAAGGAGTGTGGCGAATATTTCCTTTTCTGTTTCTCTTGTGAGTAGGAAGTACCCAATTCCGGTTCATTGCCTACGGCTTTAAGCGTCAGACATATATATATATATATATATATATATATATATATATATATGTATATGGATTAGAAGTTCGAACTGTCTCGGGAAAGATTATCAGAAGTTCAATATGCTCAGATGAAAAACTAGATTGACAAGCACAAATGACATTGTTCTTTTGCGTTATTTATCTGATGAATCTGCAAAAGACTGATTTCCTTGTATATTTTGCTTTATCTCTGGGAGACCAGCGCAGTTCAATTTTTTATATTTTCTTTTAGTGTAGTTTCCTTATGTTCGGTTTCACAGGATATGGTGCCTCCCAAAGATCCCTATATCAAAGTGAGGGTCCTCGATGACATTGGTAATGTTGTCCTGAGCGACCAGTTAGCCAACCTTGCTCGTCATGCTATTCTTTTCATTAGGCGAACTGATGCAGAGCAGTACATTTCTCAGGTGATTTTCCTATGCAATACAGGACACATTAGAAATAAATGCATTCACCTTTTTCTCATACTTCTATTGTTGGCTCTAATGACAGGGCTTAATGGAAGAACTCACAAGTTGACTCCAGGTAGTATGAGTTACAAGGTAATTCTGATAATTCGTTGCTTCTAACAAAACCAGCAGCAGTAGGGCGACTGCTATCTTGTGGTTGAAGGTGACTGTTAGTTAAAAGAGGAGCAACCAAGTTTGAGAAGGCAATGGAGAATTGAAGGGAATTGTTGATTCATAATCATCCATGCGTCTGATATAAAAGAAGGTTTTTGATTTTAAGTGGCATCTAAACCAGAATATTGTAATTTAGACTTCAAAATAGCTGATAAATTCACAAATATGTGGGATAATACTCTGTTCTCAGAACCAATCATGTCTCAATTATCATCTGAATACACCTAAAACATGTAAACAAATTAGAACCTTAATGTCCATTCATGATTGCAGCGTTTATGACAAACAGGAATAGCATCCAGATTCCGCAAATCCTCACCAAGGAAAACTAGATACACTATTTCTATCACTACCTAAGCAGTGGTTTCCTAGACTTCTGTTGTCAAACCGATCAAAATTTAGTCATTGAATCAGATTTCGGAGTGTATCAAAATGGTCGAAGAACATTGCCAACCAAATGCTGTATCAAAAGCACATTATTCCTGTTCAGCGGACAAAGCTGCACTATAACTCACAGATTTTTTGTCTCTTCGTTCCGTATAGAATAGAATGCCAAGAGAAGTATTAACAGCCACAACACCAAGATACGAGAAACTACCATGTTAACCTGGATCAGGATAAATTTTCCATGCAGAACATTGTCAGCTGAAATACAGACTAACTGGCTGGACGGGCAATTTTTCATGTAAGCAGATGCAAAAATACTATATGATTGTACAGCCTACCATAAGTTTGTATAGGAAAGAAACGTGAGATCATGTTAAAACAGAAAAAGAGTTCCTCTATCGAAGGTAAAGGACAGTCGCCTGATACTTTGACAAAACTTTCTGTTAGCTCTATTTCCTAGTAAAGAACAGTCGTCTTGATGGAAACCTCATATCTTTGCTGAAGACAAAATTCACAGAAACCTTGCTAAATTGAGTGCAACTTCTGCAGAGAGATAATTCGGAAGAATTGACTCTTGATTTGACACTTCAGTCTTAGAGAGCTCGACCACCTTAACAGCTTCTTCCACCATAGCTGCCAGAGATGCTGGTGACTTCAACAATGATAAAAGCTCTGAGTTGTCCATTTCCAAGAGCATTCCTGTGACCTTTGCCGCAAGATTGGGCTACAAAAGGCACATAGGTTTCATTAACAAATTAGTTTTTGTTAATTCTCAGGGTGCCTGGAATCATAGCATGACCACTGTCTATTAACAGAAGCCAGAACAGTTCTATACGACTAAGGATAAAGAAGCACAAAACGAAATTGCTTCGAAAAGCTTCTTAACAGATCATTACACCAACATCAATAAAGTTGTCAGAGATGGATCAGGTCCTCTTTCAAGTGTTTATCTACCCCCTTGGTTTCTCTATGAAGAACCAAAACGATTGCAACAGAAAATTTATTTTGCCCTCGTACATAATGGTAGGTATTATTAGAAGAGAAAGGAAGAAATAAGTTCACCTTGTGCTGACTAACTAGAGGATAAAGGTGCTCTCCAAGTATCTGTTTCTGCCGCTTAGGAGGAGCAGCTGCAAGCGTGTTACTCAGGTTTTCTGTACTCCCAGAGCAAGATCCTACTCTACTGGTGCCAGCAGAGGATACAACAAATCCATTTTTCATATCACACATATGACCTTTTGGTGCATATTTGACCTGCCAAGCTTGCTGCAAAGCATACATAAATTATGGATTACTAAACTGTGGATGCTACTATGATCCATCATTCAAAAGAACAATTTTCTTTTTCATGGAATGATTCTCACCTAGGTGAGGGCATGCGCCAAAATAGGAACTTGAAGCTCATCAATGTACACAAATTAGTAAATGAACAAAGAAGCTCTTAGTTATAGTTGACAACAATATGAAATATAAGTTCAATTTCTTCTCCATGATAGGATCTTAATCATAAAATTGAGGGAAATAAAGGAACATCTGTTGTATGTTCTCAGCCATCTTTACTCATCCAGATGAACACAGAAGGAGAAATGAGAAATTGCACTAACCACCATGCAGATTCATTAAGAAACCTCAGGTTAGTCAATGTATAGTGCTAAGTAATTTGCAGGTGAGATTAGCGATTTTATATCATACAAGCTAAGAAAACCAAAATATTGCTTGGGTTAAAGATAAAGCAAATATGGGATTAATGACTTATGATACTCCAATACTTGTGGTTACAGCCGCAACAACAATTCAACTCGATGAAACAATCTCCAGCTATAAATCATGGACTTAACACTAGTTAAGGGAAGGTCTAGTTTTTCAAATACATGAATAATGACTTGTAAGTTCAGGTTTAAAAAGATTATATGAAGAACACTAGAAAAGAAATTTTTATCCTCATCCTAGAAAAAGGATTAATCGCTATCAGAAATAGGCATTTGAAGAAATTATCCTTTTCCATTGAGGTAAAGGCAAGTCACACATTTCAAGAGAGGAGTCTCGGAAAACCTTCTTCAAATTAAGCATTCTAAGTTGGAATGTTTGAACAACTCTGTTGTGCAGATCAATCAACAAATAGAAACTCAGTCAATCAAGATTCCAATTTATGAAAAAGGATAACAAGGAAATTTAACCACCTGTGGATTGCTAGATTGTTTTAATGACGCCGCTGATTGAGTCGATTGCTGCAAATGAGGCACATATGGAACTGGCACATGTCCATTCTTCTTTCCACTATTCTGTCTATATTGTGAAGCATTTGGAATCTGAAAAACGAGATGAAAGTTGTAAGAAACTTCATCATAGGTTTAAACCTGAAATATGTCCATGCATTTTAGTACCTCCTTACTACTGCTGAACAGTTCAAGATTCTGTTTATCTAGTTTAGCACTGTATCAATGATTTTTGAACAAAATGATAGGGTTGCCAGAGTATTATGACTATTTGCAGTTTACTAACCAAGGAAATTTGACAAGCAGGTCTAATAGAGTTTGTGAATCCATTAACCATCCAACTGCGCCTCATACTCAGAGGCTGATAAAGCAGCCTGGGTCGTCCAGGTACTTGTTGATCATGAAGGGTTTGGTAGTAAAGAGGGGGATATCCACCAGGAAGAAAAGCTGAAGATCCGGTGAGCCCTGCAATTCCTTGTGCATGCTTAAGCTGCAATTGAGCTAGCCTTTCCTCTTTCCTTTGAGCAATAGCCACATACAATGGCTTTTGGCCAAACATAAATCCTGTGAAATGTCTAACAACATCAATATACTTAACAGGACCATAAGAGAGAATCTTCTGAATCTTCTAACTTTCAGTACAGAGAATTTTGAGGCCAAACTTCTACAAAACTATCATCTCATCTTGTACAGACTCAACAGGAACAAGTAGATGCACTAAAAAATATGAAGCCACCAACTTAATTATATGATGAATTTTTTTTTAACATTACAAGAATATAAGCCGTCAAACTGATGAGCAGATGAATAATATGAGAGAAAACTAAAGGGAAAACGAAATGGAAAGGCACCTGTTAGTTTTCATTCAAGAACTACCTTAATTGAGTCACATAAAAATAGCACGCTATAGCAGTAAGGCATTTTGCAGCAGTTCATGAGAGACAATGTTGCTGATGCAAGCATGGAAGGACATAAAAACATCATGCTGTGTATCACTATGTACTTGGCCAAATAATCTAGGCAAGCCTAGCAGTGATTTATCTTTAAATTTTACGTTTATTGTTTGCAATTTTCTGGAATAGTTTTAGTTTTCTCCGGGATTTCAGTTTAATAATTAAAAGAACAGCGAGTGGAGACTGCCATGATGACCTCTGACAGTACCATCCACGAGCTTAGTCAAAGGTTAAACCTTTAGTGCAGAGGCATTAAAAAGAAAGCAGATACCAAAAATCCACAATGTGCATCAAGAGGAAAGAGGGGAAAAGGAACCATAAAAGAAAAACTAGACTTTAACAGGATTCAGAGGCCTTGTCTATTGACAAGTGCAGCAAACACTATAACTCACCATATGTGGGGCAGTGAGCCTCAGTTCAACTAGAATAAGCAACCAATAGAAAATAATTAGAATTTAGATTTCTTGCCCGACATGATACCCAGATAGTCATTATGAAATCTAAGGCTAAGTCATGAGTCATTCAACAGAAACTTGCATTTCTGCATTGAAATTCCAGAGTGTTCTAATCCTTCAACCCTGAAATTCATGAGTATATCCATATTGGAAAAGTTATTCAGGGACTTGTTTACGCTGCAATGCTTCTTCGTTATTTACATTTTCTATAAAGTTTGAAAACAGTGCAAATTGTTTACAGATTTATTTAAGCTAGGATATCTGTGCTCAAAAGCGTCATAGGAGAAGAAGTGAAAGGTGGTTAGATAGCACCAAAATTTATTCTATGTGCTAGATCATGTGAAACAACATTCAGTCCTTGGTATTCACCGCAATCTTGACCATGTAAAAAGATATATGACTTACCATGAAAACTATTCACCGCTTTTTTGGCCTCCTCTGGTGTGGAAAAACATACAAATCCAAAACCCTTGCTGACTCCTTTCTCATCTAGCATAAGTTTTGCAGAATTGATGTTTCCACATTGACTAAACAATTCACGCAACTCATTATCCGTGACGTCGCCATCAATATTTTTGACATACACATTTGAACCCTATGACAACATCAGTTGTTATCAGAAAGTGGATAATAAAATACAGTAACATATATATTTTCTACGGTAACATATAGCTTTTGAATAAGGAAATATACCTGGTGCTTAATAATTTGCGCCTTCCTTCTCTCCTCAAACAAATGCCTCAATATCTGTTCGCGTTGTGTTTTCTTTTGTGCTCTGGCTACATACAAGATCTTGCAGCCTGCCAAATGCACGCAGGTCATATACAAACATTTGAACATTGCAGCTGTTAGTTACATTTGAGAATACTATGGCATGAAAGTCATAACTTACCAAGTTTTGATCCATTCATAGCTTCCACTGCTCTCCTAGCATCATCTGGATTCTCAAAGTTCACATGACCAAAACCTTTTGAACCTCCATGCTCATCTTTTGCAATGGCCAAGCTACTAACTTTCCCAAACTCAGAGCACTTCTCTCTAAGATGCTCTTCTGAGAAGTCAAGATCCAAGTTCTTGATAAACAAATTTGTATACTTTTCATCAGGGTTGGGCAGAATCCGGTCACTCTTTTTGACGAACTTACCTACATACCTATCCATAGATACATGTAAAATATTTGTGTATATGGACAAAATAAGATAAAAAGCATACAAGAAAAACAATTGCTTCTATATAATCCATCGAAGATCATCATGATCGTAATATATTAGAACAGAGAGATAATTGCACATACATCTGCTTTCCTCCAACTACAGATCCATTGAGCTTATCAATAGCAGCGTTTGCACTGTCCTCAGTCTCAAACTGGACAAATCCATATCCTTTACTCCTTCCATCCTCAGAAACGACAACTTTACTGGAAGAGATATTTCCAAACTTCTGGAACATTTCTTGGAGTTTTGCACTATCAATTGTATCATTTAGATTCTGCAGCAAAATGCCAAAACCATTTTCACATGCAGATCAAACACAAATAAGGAAAAAAGAGAAACTGTTAAGATCTCAAAACAAGTGACTCCTATCCAGTCCTTAAAATGTACCTTGATGAACACATTTCCAGTTCCACTTCTTCTCACATCAGGATCACGATGAGCCCAACTAACCCTTATAGCTTTTCCATTGAGCGTGGAATGATTTTTCATCTCAATAGCACGCACGGCTGCTTACATTTTATGACATGTTAGAAGCTGTCCAAGTGAAAAATCAACTCACACAGAATTCCCAGGAAAAATAGTCAGAAATACACGATAACAACTCATAAGCAACAAAAGAATCAAAGCTATCAACCAACTCTGCATTTGTAATCGTTGGTTTAAGACATGAAGCTTAATAAATCCCAACAGCATAAAATCTTCATGAGCTGTTCTCTTCTACTCGCAGAACAGAAACAACCACAGCCTTCTCAAGCAATAAGGAAAATCGATAATACAACTTGTACAATTTAAAAAAAAATTAGCTCATTCTTGCGCTATCAAATCATAGATCAGATGATATGGAGAATGTTTCATGAATGGACAAAACATTAAATGACATCATGAAAACCAAAAAGTTTGTGAATGGACAAAATGAGTAATCTGTTGCTCCTCAATACTCCATAAAACAGCAATTGGATGACAAATCAATCAAACTAGGATAAATAAGCCGAGACAAATCATTCAGACAACCTCCATCGGTGAGTCACCAGTAGTCCATAAAACAACGGGCTTACTGCCATAACATTCCTTCAAAAGGCCAAACTAGTCACTGATGGACTTCAGTGAAAGAACTAGCCAGACCACTCACACCACAAGAACAAACAAATTGATCATTTTTTACAAAAATCTCAAATTACAATTAATTTTCCCTTAACACATCACCAACTAATTCATAGTAACAACTAACTTCAGCAAGCGTCCACTGAGACGAGTCACAAACAGAGAAAACCAATTCATTTCTAATCAACATCATAAAATCCTCCAAGTCTTTCAATTACTAAATATCTAAATTCCCTCGAACGCAAGATAGAACTATCATATACTACTAGAAGCATATCTTGAAGAAATAGCATGCATGAGCTCATCTGTTCCACTCACAGAGCAAAAAAACCACAGCCTCCTCAATCAATAAAAAAACCGATAATACAACTTGTACAATTTTAAAAATGTTAGCTCATACTTTAGCTATTACGGGACAAAGATATCTAACTTTCCTTGCATATGACTGGAAATCAATCCCTTTATTTTCCTTCATATTTCATACATCAAGAAAATTCATTTACACGAATACAGGATACATATTGGCCGAGATAAAATCACGAAAAACACAATTGAAAAAAACACGAAGAACTAGCTGACCTATTAATATTTATTTACTCCGTAATACTTCTCTACTAATTCAAAACATGAAATTCTGATCAGAACTCGCGAAGCAAATAAAAATCAACTGATTGAATTGGCACTAAATTCACATGAAGAAAACCGAAAAGAAGAAGTAACACTACAACAAAATACATGCATGTTAAGCGAAAATGAAAAAAGAAAAAGAAATAGGAAGAAATAGTATAAACTGTACCATCGTGAGGAGAAATGAAGTTAACATAGCCGTAACAGAGGGAGCGGCCGGTCGTTAAGTCACGACAGACGCGAACGGAAGCCAAGCTTTCGAACTCCGAGAATGCGTCGAAGAGTTGGCCATCGGTGACGTCGTGATGAAGGTCGCCGACGTACAGCGACACCGTCGAAGGAGGAGGAACCGCCATTTGTCACGGCAGCGTCGGAAAATTCAGTTACGTTTACAACAGAGTGCAGCAGAAGCAACTGAATAACTACTGTAGAGAGAGAAACAGCGTCTGTTGAGAGAGAAAGAGTGAGTGGAGTGGAAATTCGTACTTTATATGTATTAGAGATTTTTAAATGAATAAAGGGAAAGGGTAGGGAAAGTCAAATTTATTATTTTTGGTTGATTGACTGTTTGGTGATATATAATTTTATTTTAAATTATAATTCTCATGATTAAATTGTTTGGTTCGATTAAACACTAAGTACAGACAAATATTTTTAATATCCCATTATTGAATTTAGTTGTGAATATTAAATGTATATATTATTTGTGTCTTTGGCTGGTTAAAATTTTCACTTTTCATTTTTTTCCTACTTTAAAGTTAGCTTACCAAGGAACAAATATGTTTATTTTTCTTGCAATTACTTGTATCATATAAAAACCTCTATAATGTCCTTGGAATTTACTGTTAATTCTTCAAAGTTTGGGTTGCCAACAAATAAATAATAGTAAATCATTAGTAATACCAACTCCAAAAAAAAAAAAAAAAAAAAAAAAAACATGCATAGTGTTTTCTAAAGGGTGAAATTCATTTACATCCCCTATAAGTTTACTATAAAAATCAAACTCATCCTTCAATTTTAAATAATTGGCATTGAAATGCCTGTCTCTAGGGGTGTTCAAAATCAAATCGAAACCGAAAATCGAAGCTTAATGACTTATTGGTATTGGGTTAACGGTTTAACGGATGGGGAACAGATTGAAATTTTTTTATTAATGACTTATCAATTTGGGGGCAGATTATTCAATTTTCTTAACGGATAATTCGTTAACCCGTTAAGAATATATATATTATGTTCTGCTTTTGTGACAGACAAAAGCATTCTTATGTAGGCAGTAGGCATTAACACATGACACACTATTCTGTTCTGCTTTTTTCACTCTTCGATTGGGTTATGCTTTTTTCACTCTCCAACACATAACACACAACATCATTCTTATGTAGGCAGAAGGCGTTAATTTCGAATTCTGAATTTGTATGCTAGGCTGTTAGCAAATAATTAATGCACGTAATTTAGGTTGAATTAGGCCGATAAACTGCCCGATAAGAGGTAAACCGATATCAATCCGCCTGATATCTTATCGGGTGACTAGCGAATTAATACATTTAAAAGCCGATAACCGATAAGCCAAACCGTTAAGAGTAAATAACCGCCCAATCCGCCCGATAAGCAGCCCTACCTGCCTCAAAATCAGTCATTTGAGCCCCTTCATCATTTGATTTTTCGCATCTAAGAGCTCATCCTTTACAATGTCTATTTTACCCTTGACATTTTCAACTCTCCATATATGTAATACTTTTATTTTATTTTATTTAGATATTTTCGAATGCAAGTATTTAATCATAAGTTAAAAATATTGTATCTTATGATATAATTTAATCTAAGTTCACTAACATTATAAATAAAATAATTATATTATGAATTTATTACAAAATGTACTGCTACTTTAATATTATTATTGTTTTATTTTTATATATGTATTAAAATACATATAATGTATGTTGTTGATTGTGTGTGTGTGATTTTAAGTTGGCGAAATTGCTTCCTGACCAGTCAAACTTGTAGGGCTTTTAAAAGCTGATACATAAACTTTTGTCCTTCCCATTTAAACACTCAAACTCCTGAAACCTATAACTAATAAACACAATTGACCATTGACCCTAGGAGCATGTATTACACATTCGCTAACGTGTCCATCCAGTCAGCAAATGGCCAATGAGACTGATACACATCAATGACGCAAAATTAAACCAAACCGATTATTTTAATCTCGATGAATTTGCCGAGTTCTGCAAGGGCGACGTTAATGACGTCGGTGACGGTGGCGTTAACAAGCTTCGTGAAGCCTTTGACCTCTACGATCAGGACAATAACGGCTTGATCTCCGCTGCCGAGCTCCACCAGATCCTGACTCGTTTGGAGGACTGTATCAAAATGATCAGCTCCGTCGATGCTGACGGCAACGGTTACGTTAACTTTGATGAGTTTAAGAAGATGATGACCAACAACAAGTAGGCCCTGGGTTTTTTCTTTTTGTCTTTGTTTACTTTACTCTAAGGCTGTATTTTTGGCGGTCTCGGGCCTAAATGGGCCAAACGGGCCGGGCCTGGCGGTCCCGGACCTGCGGTCCCGGGCTCGGGCGGTCCCGGACTTCGTGGGCCTGCTGGGTGGAACCGGCCCGTGACGGGCCTAAGCCCAGATGGTCCTGGGCTAAACGGGCCGGTCTCGTGGGCTTAGCGGGCCTAACGGGCTTTTTTATGTCCGAGGTTTTTTTTT
>MU693074.1:117494-152744 GCA_026770625.1 Nicotiana glauca
TTTGGGGTTAAAATAAAGTTTGGGGGCCAAATGGCTATTTTTTAAAGTGGCCAACGGACATTTTGGGGCCCAAACGGCTAGATTTTAAAAATCTAACCGTTGGGATTTTTTATTTAAAAAAATTTTTTTTTTTTCAAAAATAGCCGTTAGGACCGGCCCAGGCCCGCTAGCCGGTCCCTGGCTTAGCGGTCCCGGGCTTCGTGGGCTTCGTAGTTATGCCCGGACCGTCGCGGGCTTTTAGGACCACTGAGCCCAGGACCGCTAGGACCGGCCCGCCAGGCCCATTTAGATCGTTTAGACCGCGGGCCCGGTCCGGTCCCGGTCCCGGCCCAGCCCACCATACAGCCTTACTTTACTCTCCTTTAAGCGGCTGATAAAAGTGAGGGCTCACGGGATTATATTGTGTCCTTTGGTAGGGTATAGTTTCTACTTCTAACTAATAGACGGAGAAACCGTAAGTAAACCTTAGGTTGACGATGTTAACAGTATACGTTGTGGAATCTGAATTCACCACTTGATCTGATGTTAATGAAATTTATTTTTATCTTTCTGTTTCTTCGTTTATTTTAAAATTAAAGTAAGCTTTTCATTTTATAATCTACTCCTATAAAGTAATAGAAAATGCAAGGAGAAATAGTTCTCATCAAATGGGAAAGACGACGGGGTCTCTCAGGCTCCTAAAAGTCGTGACATACTAGGACCAACTTACGCCACATGGGATGAGTCAAAGGTCAATTGTGTTTATTAGTTATAGATTTCAGAAGTTTGAGTGTTTAAATAGGAAAGACAAAAATTTATGTATCGGCTTTTAAAAGTCCTACAAGTTTGAGTGGCCAGTAAGTCATTTCGCCTTTTAAGTTCCACTATTTTTATTATTCTCTATGTGAATATAAATTTTTGAGTTTTGATTGTCATTACTATATTTTTTGTAAAGTTTAATGAAAGTTCATGTTAAGTATAAAAAGATAATTTTTCAAATTTATTATAAAATTTATCTCTATTTTACGCCCGGACTACCAAACCAAATATCAATAGACATAACGTATATAATAACAAAGTAACAAAAGTTACATTCTGAACTTCTCAACTCAATGGGATGCTCGAACTTCTCAACTCAATGGGATGCTCTGAAGGAAGGAAGCGACTATCAACTCTTGGACAAACCACTTTCCTATGTAATAAATAATCTAGCTATTGATAGGGCTTTTTGTGTTTATTTTGTCAAAACTGTTGCTGCTTCTGTATGTGCTCAATTAGCCGAGTGCTGCTATCTAGGCGATGTAGCAAATGCTATTCCATTATTTTAATATATTATATCTCCTTTTGCTAAATATTTACAGTATTTTAACGACAAAAAAGTGTAGATATTATTAAACAAAGGAAAAAATAAAGTTTATATCGCAAATGTGAATTAAACATAGATAGATTGATATGGCCTCGAGAATGATATGGATCATTATATTGGAATAAGTATATGTCTTTTCTGTAAAATTGAACTCTCTCCGTTCATTTTTACGTATTCATTATGGACTTTGCATACCACTTAAAAAACAATAAGTAAGGTACATAATTTATCATGATACCCATATTAATTGATACATATTTTAAATAGATTTGAAAAAATAATTTAAAATAAGCAATTAATAATGTGAGCATAGCAGGAAATTTTTTTTATCTTTTTTTAATATACTAAAAGTGACAATTAAAATTAAAAGTCTAATTTTAAAATATTGGACAAGTAAAAGTGAAGGAAGGAGAGCAGTCGATTAGAACCAAAGTGCAAAGAAGTTTTCGACTCTCTATCCCTTGGCCTTCTATTTCACACCCAATTGTTACTTATTTCGTAATCAACTTGTCATTTCTACCTTAACCAATTCATGAATGTAAATACGGGAAAAGATGCTTCAACGTTGGATTTAAGCACTCATATATATTCAGAGAAATCTCAGCTTGAAAAATAATTTATATGTGAACCAAATTAGAATAGTGGGAAAAAGTGATAAATTCAATTTATAGGAGCTCGGTTCAATTCTGGTTCTCTTGATTAAATATTTTGAGGTTTTTTTCCCCATTATTTTACGAAAGAATTACAAGAAAATATATTTGACTTTACACCATAACAAAAAATAGCTCATATTTTTAAATTTTACCCGACCTAGCCCATATTGTATATATTTTGAAAGCACTAACAAATTCAAAATATGTTTTCTTACAACCATTGCTTCTAAAGCTATGGAGTTAAATCTATGTTCTCACAACCATTGCTTTCACTCTCTTTTCTTCTCACATCTTCTACATATGCTTTAAGGGGTCGTTCACCATTACTGCTTCTTCCATGTGTCACCTGGTTGCAATGTAAGAAAATTGAAGATTCAGCATTCCACGGTAAGGTCTTCGTACATATTACCCTCCCCAGACCCCACTTGTGGGATTATACTGAGCTGTTGTTGTTGTAACATTCCATCGTTGAAGGTCATTCAAAGTTTTGCTTTCAAAAATAAGATTTTTTAAGTTTGTTAGTTGTTTGGATTGGGTGTTGTTCCAATTGATTGAAAATATCAAAAGGAGTTCAAAATTTAAATTTGAAGTGATTTGGAGTAGATTTGAGCAACATTTGAATTAAATTTCAGAAAAAAAGCAAGGAAGAAGACGAAGTCAGTTTTTTGTATAATTATGTATAATAGTGTATATGAGTGTATAACCACATCTTATACACTATTATACATTTTTATACACCTTTATACAAACGTTTGTAGACGAACTTCTTCCACGATTTTCAATTGCAATTCTTGTTCAAAATCAATCTAAATCTCCATTAAACGACTTTAAATTTTATATACAACCTCCTTATACTATTTCTAACAATTCTAGATAATACCCATTCTAAATTTATCACAAAATCAAATTCGGAATCTAAACCCTCTTATTTAAGCTTGTTAAAAATGTAATTTCACCATCCAAATGGATTTGATATTTGTTGAACTAATATATTTGAGTTACAGTTACTAATTCAAAAATTAACTTAAAAGTTTGAGCAATCTTTTTAAAAAATTAAATATAGTAATTTTGAGAACCTATTGGAGTAGGATGTTGAATCTTAGCCTATTATTTTTGGACTAGTTGTTTGTAAATTGAAATATCAGCTATAAAATTAAAAAGTAAGGATCCCCGTTGTTCTTATGTGAAAAGTTTCCTTATTTTATCCGCATGGCAAAACAAAAAATCTTCCATTTAATTTTTTTTAATACAATTTTTTTAATTGATTTGAAGGACCTAACTAATAGAGAAGCTAATACGGAAGAATTATAACAATTTATGAGGAGTATAAATTAATTTTAAAGTCCTGAATATTAGGACTTCTTAAATAATTCAAATAAGAAATGCGTTAATAAGTAAATTTTTAATTGATTTCAAAGTCCTAAGTATTAGGGAAGTAACTTATATTACAATTCTGTCCATGGTAAAATATATTTTTAAAGGGTAAGAAAGACAAACGATATTTCGCTACCGAAAAAAGTATTGAGAAGTTCAATTGTAGTTTTTTAGTGAAATAAACTGTAACTAATTATAGTAGGACTTAATTCATCTGAATTTTCAAATTAATACTATAATTGATAGCCTCTTATTGTTTCAGTAGTTCCTGTTATGCCTAGTAAAAATCTGGACAGGCTTGGGTAAAAAGTGGCTTGGGAAAAAAGTCATCCTTTTGAGTTAGAGTACGATTCTACTTGTGCTAGTAGAGTCCTACATGTTTTTGATCCCCTATTGCGGCTTAATTTCAGAATTATTAAAGGAAGACAATTTTTACCCAAGAACTCACTCTTTAGAGTTGTATTGTTTTGCCCACTCAAACAATTTCGTCCAAGGTCTTACAAGGAGCATAGCAGAAGACTGCAACCCTGGATTCTAGCTCTGTGGAGGACCATGCAATGTTTTCAAGAGATTAGTACTTCTAATCTCTGAATTATATCATTGTCTAGTTTACGTGTTTGTGATGCCTCGTATTATATGCTTGCTTCCGCTGTGCATGTTCTAACAATTGGTATCAGACGTCGTCTTACATTTAATTAGATAATGTAATACATCATAAATATAGTAACATTAAAATGTGTCACTAAATTATACATATTTGGTGTGGTTATTCTATGAAAAGGGTGGCATTTTCTCAAAAAAGTGATTGTTTTAAGTAGTATTTTAATTTTGAAATTATGGATTAATATAGCATAATCAGTGGTGTTCTATTTCATGATAATGCTGTTTTTTTTTCATGTTTTGTTCCGTTTTTTATCCATGGTAATAGTGTTGTTTTTAATAAAAACGTAACTGTTTTGAGTACTATTTTATTTATGAAATTATGAATTAACATACATAAGTATGAATACGCGGTGCTCTATTTCATGAAAATAGTGTTGGTTTCCCATGTTTGTTGTGTTTATTCCATGAAAACAATATATATATATATATATATATATATATATATATGACACTGTTATAATAATATTTTGAGTTCTGAAATCATGAATTAATAAACATAAGTATGTTATGTGATATGAACGAGTCAAAATAAACAGAACCCTAAAAAATGTTATAATGACCCGACCGGTCGTTTTGAGCTCTAGCACGCCGTTCAGCAGTCTGAGGCCATGAGCAGCTTTATTTCAGGTATTGTGAATTGTACCCATGGTTGGAATTGAAATTCAGGAAGATCGGAGTTAAATTTAAATGAAAATTCTCATTTCAGAAGCCTTAAGTTGGAGAAAATGGCTAAGATTGGAATTTTGAGTAAACAACCTCGGAATCAAGATCTGAAGGTTCCAGCAGGTTTGTATGATGATTTCGGACTTGGGCGTATGTCCGGATCAGGTTTCGGATGACCCGGGAGCGTTTTGGCGCCTATTGTGGAAGTTGGCATTTTGGAAGAAATTTTATAAGTTTGGCTTGAAGAGAATTTCAGTGTTATCGATGTCCGTTTGGGATTCCGAGACCTTGAATATCTCCGTATGGTAATTTTGAAGTTGAGGGCCCGATCGGAAGTGAATTCGGAGGTCCGTAGGTCATTTTGAAGCCATTTGGCTAAAGATAGAAATTTGAAGGTTTTTGAGAAGTTTGACCGGAAGTGAAATTTTTTATATCGGGGTCGGAATCCGATTCCGGAAGTTGGAATAGGTCCGTAATATCAAATATGACTTGTGTACAAAATTTGAGGTCAATCGGACATGATTTGATAGGACTAAACATCGGAAGTAGAAGTAGGAAAGTTAAAAGTTCATAAAGCTTGAATTGGGGTGTAATTAATGGTTGTAGCGTTGTTTGTTACGATTTGAGGCCTCGAGCAAGTCCGTAATATGTTTTGAGATTTGTTGGTAGGTTTGGTTGAGGTCCCGAAGGTCTCGGGTGGATTTCGGATGGTTAACGGATCAAATTTGGAAGTTGAAGAATGGCTGAAGGGTCTGGTTGCTGGTATTTCTGCTTCTGCGGAAATGGAACCGCAGAAGCGGCCCCGCAGAAGCGAGGAAGGAACCGCAGAAGCGGTTGGGGGTGAAGGGAGTAAGGACCGCATATGCGGTCAGGAATCCGCAGAAGCGGAGTCGCAGAAGCGGTCAGGAAGACCGCATATGCGGATTTTGGTGAGGAAAGTTGGCTTCGCAGATGCAGTCAGGGAGCCGCAGATGCAGGACCGCACCTGCGGGCGGCTTGGGAAGGAGCCGCAGAAGCGGCTTTTTGACCGCATAAGCGGAATAATTCCGCAGAAGCGGAAACAGCTGGGGGCAGAATGGATGTTTAAAAATCGTGATTTGAGTTCATTTCTCTCATTTTTTATGGCTTGGGCGATTTTTGGGGGAGTTTCAATAGGGAATTTTCGTCATCAATGATAAGGTAATCTATCCCCACCTATTTTGAGTTGAAATACATCAATTATGTATGGATTTGGGCATGAAAATTAGTGTAAAAATTGAGGTTTTGGTGAAAAACCTAGAACATTATTTTCTTGGAATTTAGCTACGAATTTGAGCATGGAATTAGGAGTAAATTATATATTTGAGCTAGTGAAGCTATGGGTAGTGTATATCTTCAAAAAATTTTGGAATCCGAGCACGTGGGCCCAAGGGCATTTTTGTCAACTTTTCGTTCGGGGTTAGGAATCGTTACGGATTGGGTTGTAAAGTTTAATTGAGCACGTATTAACGGATTCGTATAATCATTGGCTAGTTTTGGAGCATTGTGCGTCGGTGCAAGTCTTCGAAGAATGTAGAATGCCGGTTATAAGTCTTCGGAGTAAGGTGAGTCTCCTTTCTAATCCTGTGAGGGGGAATTTACCCCACATGTGAGTTAACTGGTTATGTGCTCCTATTTGTGGGGGCTACGTACACACGAGGTGATGAGAGTCCGTGCATAGCTACTATTATGCTATTGTCCGGGTAGTCTAGGGCCCAAAAGCATGCTATAGTTGGAATATTTATAATCTTATGGACAGTTGAATTGCTTAAACCACATCAAAATAGTAAATGAATTTCCAACAAGATCTAAACCTCACTTTCTTAATTTGTTAAAAGAGAATTTGTTCTTCCCTGAATAATTGCTCTATGTTGACCTCTTGACTGACTGTCTGTCTCTATGTGTTTATTTTGGAACGGGCCGAACGGCTCGGCAGATTAAATAGATGCATCTATAGGCGCGTCATTGACCCTCGGCAAGTGCACAATTTATTTTTGTTGGATCAGACCGTCGCCTCGGCATGACTGCGCATGATATATATATATATATATATATATATATAATTGTTTGTTGCTTGAGACTTTTAAATGTTGATATTTCCTTTCATGGCTTGATATAAATTGATAAGATGATTAAAAGAAATCCTTGAAAATCCTTGATTAGTTGAGAAGGTGTTACGTGTTTCCTTGCTTTATGAGATATAAATGCTAAATAAATCCATGTTATCCTCACATCTTCACTGTGTTATTATTGGACCTCTAGTAAGCGTCAAAGTTGACCATCTCATCTCTGCTTCTTCGAGATTAGGCGAGATACTCATTGAGTACACGTTGTTTACGTACTCATACTACACTTCTGTGCATTCTTGTTGCACAGGTAAATGTATCTCTAGTGGCCTACTGGGCGTAGCAGTGCGAATGATTCTAGGACTAGGTGAGCTGCATTGTTCGAGGCAACCCGCAGCTAGTGTAGTTCCTTTAAGCATTTTTATTATTTATTCCCTGTCCACTGTATTTCGGACAGATATTGTATTTTATTTTCCTTATCAATAGATTCTCATGCACTTGTGATACCGGTTCTGGGATGGTTTTCGAAAGGTGTGTACTAATAGTTACTACTTATTGAATTGAAGTAAGCGATCTTTTTATTTATGAAAAATGAAAGGAAAATCCTAAATTTCAAAGGTAATTAAGCGATGTCCGGCGCCACCACGTCCCTTAGTGGATTTTGGGTCGTGACAAATGCCAAAAATAGATTTTGCAAATATGTTATGAATTTGGAATTCTGAAATTTTGTCGAACTCTGATTGACCTCAAATTTGGTAGGTTCATCGAAAACGACCCAGTGATCAATACACATCAGCTTCGCTCATGATGTATGTCGTTTTCCGGGCATTCGAGGTCGTTTAGATGGGTTTTTGGCCATTTTTTTATTTTCTGAAGAAAAAAAATAATTAATTTTTTTTAAAAAAAATAGTGATGGTAGGGTTTAATTCCCATGGTTTCCAATCATGTTTTACAATAATATAATAAATCTATATGCTGACATAGGTCTTCTTCCACATCGGATAAGTTCATTATAGAAGAATAGTGTAGTTTTGCCCATAGTTATTTGATAACTTATATTAACTCTCAAACTAAGTTACATGTTGATTCAATGAAACTAGAATATACACAAGTGATATTTACCTATCTTAAATTAACAGTTTACTCTCCATCCGAGTTGGTCCTATTTTAATTTATGGGGTAAATATCTTACATAACTCATATATTTTGCATGAATAGTTAAGTTTTCCTAATGAATCTAACTGTTCAATGAGCATTGTTATATGTGTAATGTGCTATTTTGAAATTTATTATTCTAAGTGCATAAGTAATGATCTATTTAATGTGAATATCTCTCAGATTAACCATGTCTTCATTCAACCCACACACCTCAATTTTGAACCAAAACAAGTTAGAATGATCGAATTATGTTGATTGGAAAAGAAACCTTGATATTGTCCTAACTACTGAAGGTTACAAATTCATAATTACTGAGGAGTTCCCAGAAAAACCTGATGAATATACTACTAATGATCAGGTTAAGACATATGACAAATGGGTTAAAGCTAATGAGATGGGGTCTGCTTATGACATGCTCGAAATTCTCAAACAGATGTTTGTTGAGCAAAATCGTGCGGTTACGAAGACAAGTGTGAAAGCCCTTTTGAATACCAAGATGGCCGAAAGATTAATGGTTAGGGACTATGTTATGAAGATGATGGGTCTTCTGAATGAACTGGAGGTCCTTGGAGCTGTGGTTGATAAGAAATCTTAAGTTAAGATGGTCATGTAGACTCTGCCCGATAGTTTTCAACAATTTCTCTTAAACTATAATATGAATATAATGGATTTTTCATTAGCAAAATTGTTGAATGAGCTGTAAGCGGCAGAATCTATTATCAAACAACAAGCTCCAATTGTGACATTGAATGTTAATAAAGCTTCGGTTTCTAAGTCGAAAAGCGGTAAGAAAAAAGAAGAAGGCTCACAAGGTTTTGGCCGTGGAGGTGCGGCTCCTGGTGTGAAAAAGCCCAAAGGAAAGTGCTATCATTGCAAGCAACCCGGCATCAAAAATGTCGTTGAAACTTATTCAACGATTGTCTCTACCATATTTTGGTGTGTAGATTCAGGAGCCACTAATCATATCTGCACTACTTTGCAGGGGTTTTAGGAAACGCGGTGGCTAAGTGAGAATGAAGTTTGAGTTTTTCAAGCCAATGGTGAGCCAACACCAGCTTTAGCATTAGGAGATATTAGACTTTTGTTTAGTAGTGATAGAGTTTTAGTTTCGAAAGATGTCCTCTATGTACCTTCTATTAGAAGGAATTTGATTTCGGTTTCAAAAAATGTATTTTTGAATTGAGACAAACTTATTTGTGGCACTTACATACAGTTCATATAAATCTAAACAGGGTTTCAAGGTTGGTTTCCAATGGACCTTTGAGTTCATTGAAAAGTGGAGGCACTACCAACATGCGAATCCTATTTAGAATGTAAAATAACCAAGAGACATTTTCTCTCAAAAGGAAATAGAGCTAGCGATAAGTTAGAATTAATCCACTCTGATTTGTGTGGCCATATGAATATACAAGCAAGATGTGGTTTTGAGTATTTTGTGACTTTCACAGATGATTACTCAAAATGTGGATATATTTATCTGTTGCGCTGTAAGTCTGAATGCTTTGAGAAATTCAAAGAATTTAAGACGGAAACGAAAAAATGACATGATAATATCAAAACATTGAGATCTGATCGTGGTGGTGATTACCTTTCTGCGGAATTCATTAAATACTTATCAGATTGTGGAATTGCATCTCAATTATTTGCCCTAGGAATACCACAACAAAATGGTGTGACAGAAAAAAAAATAGAACCCTTATAAAAATGGTTAGATCAATGCTAAGTTATTCCGATTTTTCTTCTTCTTTTTGGGATATGCTTTAGAAACAACAAATTACATCCTAAATCTCGTTCCTTCAAAGTTAGTACCTTCAACCCTAGCAGAGTTATAGATTGGGTGCGAGCCTAGTTTACGACACATTTGGGGTTGGGGTTGTCCAGCACATGTGCTGAAAGAGAAAGCGGATAAATTGGAATTGAGGACAAAAGTGTACATTTTTATTGGATATCCAAAGAGAACGAAAGGAGGTTTATTTTATTAACCCAAAGAAAAGAAGGTAATTGTTACGAAAAATGCTAGATTTTTAGAAGAGGAATATTTAATGAACCATATTCCTAGAAGTAAACTAGTCTTAACAAGAATTAAAAATTGGAGTAACTAATGACTCATCTATGGAACGTATCCCGGAATCTAATATTGACATGCCATTGCATTATCATAGTGGGAGAAATGCCAACATGCAGTAGAACACACAAGAGCAATTGCCTGATATCTCATTACCCCAAAGTAGTGGAAGTAATGTTGAGCAACCTCAGATTGTTGAGCATCCTGAAATTGTTGTGCAGCCTGCACTCCAGGAAGAAGTTAATGAGATCCCGGCACCGCAAGGCAAGGAGGATAACATTGAGGATTTAGTTCCGGAAAGTGATGTTGTGGTTCAACAACAAAATCAAACTGCATCTGTAGTGAGTAGTCATAGTGGTAGAATTATTAAAAAACCTCTCTTGGTTGTGCTCTTAGGAGAATCTTATGATAGAATCCCTGAAGAGCCTAATACAGAACCTCTTAATTACGATGAAGCATTATGATCTCATCCAAGTCACACCTCTATTTGAGGTAGTGAAACAGTTGATGCAATAGTAATACCCAATAGAGTCGGGGTCGTATTCCATTGGGATCTATGGGATTGGGATTTAGAGGTATCTATATTAGTGAATGAGCTTGAACTATCTTTGATTACACTTTCACACAATTGGTTGGTTTTATAGCTGAGTTAAGATAAAATTGCAAATAAGTAATTGAAACTAAGAAATTATGTTTTTGTTATTGTTTTCAAATATTGTAAAAGGTCTAGGTCTGTGACCATGACCTAGGTGTTTGCCTAACAGGTTGTAAACTTTAAATTTTGTTTCATTGGTCGGGGTCTATTATAGCTATCAACACTCAATTACCCACTCAATACCTCTCGGTCGAAGAATAATTTTTCTCAATTTATCTTTCTCAAGTTCAAATGGGTATTGAACAAAGCAGTTGATAAAATGCTCAAGTCGGGTTTTACTATCTCTATGTTCCACCCTTTAATTGAGACTATCAATCTCTTTAATTCATTCCAAATTCTTGTTAGCCAAGTTTTCCTAGACTAAATCTCTCTTTCTCAAGTAGACACTAAGTCAAATAGGCATGAACTACATTAAAAAGCAAGAACAAGGCTAAATAACAAATACCCAACCATAAACAAGCCATAAATTAAACACCCATTAGGTTTACACACTAGAGTTGGGTCACAGCTCTAGTTAAATTCTAGCTACTCATAATGGGTATAGAAGAAAATAGAGAAGAAAAGATAATAAAACTCATATTGAAAGATTAAAAGACAAAAATCCAATGGTTAATCGCGAAAGCAAGCTAAAGTTGCCTAAAGCAGTAAAAAAAATGGCTACAAGAGTTCAGATATTCAAAACTTGACCTAAATTCATGAAACTAAGCTATTTATACAAAGCTAAAAGTTTTGAATAAAAATACCCTTTCAGAGGTTCTGCGGCCGCATAATTCCATATGCGGTCCGCACTTCACTTGAATCTTGACAGGAGTTGGAGTATGCGGCCGCACAATTCTGGATTGGGGCCGCATTCTCTTATTCTGCGGTCCGCACAAAATTGAGTGCGGCCGCATAGGGTACTTCTACGGACCGCACAAATTTGAGTGTGGCCGCGTGGTTGACTTCTGCGGCCGCACAATAATTGTGTGGTCCGCATCATGAGATGATAATTCTATGAACTTGAACTCTTGGGTAGCTTCTGCAGCCGCCCATTTTATGTGTGTTTCGCACTTTACATTGATCCTCTGACAGACTTCCTTCACATTCTACAGCCGCAAAAGGAATTCTACGGGCCGCACATTATGCTTTTGCCTGCTTTTTGACCCTGAGTTTACATTACTCCTTCTTGATTCAGATTTCATCTTTGTTGCTCATTTTCCAATACTCCTATAATTAAGCATATTTTATCAGTTTTGGAGAATACAATTAAACATTTTTGGACTAAAACGAAAGTAAAAAGGCGCTAATAAGTAGTCAAAATTCCTACTTTTTCGACTCCCCCAAAACCTAAGTTTTTTCTTGTCCTCAAGCAATTAAAGTAATTCCCACCTCCACAAGTTGAGACTATTCCGAGAGTCTAAGGTGCATCAATCACACATCAATTTGGAATAACAATTACCCACAACACTTATGAATTATCAACAAGACAATGTTTTGAAGTTTTAAGCACAAATAGTTCTAAAGTGACACATGAACATCAAGAGTTGACTTTATTCATCAAGGAAGCTCGCTCTTTCATGTAGATCATTGTGGATCCCAAACTCCTTGCCGCACCCCCTTTTTCCCTCTTTGCATCGAAAAATCAGGTTTATGATATTTTGGGTATAAGACAACTCATTCCTTTTGGGAGTTGGGTTTTGCATTTGAAGAGTCGCCACCTAATGAATTAAGGCGCATTAGGAAACCTATAAGGTTCACTTCTACGTTTGTTTGATAACCAGAGATAGGGTAAAGCCTTGAAATTATCTTAAGGGAAGGTTTTAGGCACCCCTCAAGATCCACTAGTGTGGTTCCAGGCCAGACAGTTTTTGTGAATTTGTGCAATTTAGCAAATAGACAAATATAGGCTCAAATAGTATGAGATTTAATTTTAAACACATAAGAGTCTGAAAGAACTATTATTAAAAGGTGAATTTTGAAAAGAAGTTGCAAATGAAAAGAAAAAAAAGGGGTCCTGGGTTTATTTATAATATGGATCACATCAATGTGATACCCGGTATGACACTCCTTGAAAGAGGGGATACACGTGGTATTAGCGCACCGGTCATCATATCCATATCTACCCTTCCCATCCCATCGAGGTATTAAAGCGCAGATTAGTCTCGACCACTATTGCATGCTATTACCCGTCATATTCCTATCAGTCCTGGAGGAACTTAAGACTATTATTCCTAAATAGGAGGGATATTAGGCTGACTTTTAGGTTTCAAAAGGTGAAAAAGCTAAGGCGACATACAAAAATACATAGGACTGCACATTAGGGGGAAACATGTAAACAAATAAAGGGCTCATGTATACCTCCTCAAGCAAAGCACATAAATAGCACGACTTAAATACAATCAGGGTTTGAATTTTAAAATACTAAGGCAATGGGGTTTTAATCATTGAGGCAGACCAGTTTATTACATAACTCAGATAAGAAGTTCGAATTTGGCCTGCCTGCTGGTTGTAGCAATTTCTGATTAACAAAGGCAGGTTTAGTTTTTTATTGGTCGTTATCACCTAAGGCTTGCCTAAGTGTTTGGATGAAATCCTATAACATGATATCTATTACTGATTCAAAATATGGCAAAGCAGTAACCATTTTTAAAACGAATGATTGGAGATCTTATAGGCATGCTTTCTAAACTGCGTTAAATAAATGAGTAAGGTTTATTTAAAGCTAGTTCAGAACAGTACAAGTTAGGCTAATTTTAAACTAGACTGGTTTCAAATCATGTAGGCGTGATATCTATTATTGCTGATTTTAATTTTTATAGACATGATATCTAATTGAACGTGATATGAAGCAGCCAGGATTTACTTGAGATTCCTATAGGCAAGATTTCTATAAAAAAAAGGTACTGATTTTAAACTATTGGATATGATGCCGGATTATAACCATTTAGATCCTAAGTGCATGGTGTCTAAGTATAGTATTAAACATGCAGAATTTAAGACAAGTCCTATGGGCATGTTATCTAAATGCTGAGTTAGACATGCAGAATTTAACAAGTCATATAGACAGGTTCTCTAAATGCAGAGTTAAACATGCAGAAAACAGATCCTATAGGCATATTCTCTAAATGTATCGTTAAACATGCAGAAAACATGTCCTATAGGCATATTCTCTAAATGCAGAGTTAAACATGCAGAAAACATGTCCTATAGGCATATTCTTTACCCTTTTAATAATTAAACATGCTGAATTATCCATCCCTTTTTCACTAACCAACCCCAATGTTTATTACAACTTATTACAGACCAAATAATTAATTACATAAGAAAAGTGTAAAATAAGAAGCTACAACCAAAGGAAGCCTGATTCTTGACTTCCTCTCTGAGTTATGGAATAAACCACCTCAAATGCCATTTGTTTCAAATCCCTTCTCAGACATGGGTGTGTCAAAGTTCCCTAAGGGTCTCAAGGGAACCCGGGCAGTGCTTACACCCAGGTTTGCATAACTAGATAGAGATGAGTGCAGTGTGGAAGGGTCAGCCCTTATGTGTCCAAGTTCAGAGGAAGCTCATGGATCCCAAGGCAAGGCTCACACAAGAGGGGCAGAACCTAGTCTAAGAGTATAATGGAAATGCAGAAACAGGGATTTAAAACTGAGTTGAGAATAGTAAGGGGTAAAGGTAGTTTGAAAATAGTAGTAGTGAAGCTAACACTACATAGAATCAGCATTTTTTATACAAGAGGTCAGGGGTTTGGGAATTCATTACAGGGAGCATATGACCCTAAGAGGGGGTCAGGTTTTGGACATGCACATCAATAAATGATGCTGGCATGCCCATAAACCAGCCAGAGAATACAACACATAGAGGGGATATGAAGTATATGACCCCCAGGGAGGGTTAGGTTTGGGTCATGCACATCAATGTTTAATGCTGACATGCCCTCAAACCAACCAAAGAATACAAACACATAGGGGATATGGGGGTTTGGGATTCATAAGTCATAATAAGTGTCTGACAGAGTTCATACATAAGGAAAAACATTAATCCAGAAGAGAAAGGGTCATATTACAGCATGATTAGTAATGTAACTTGATTAAACACAAGTAGGAAATAGGTAAGAGTGAAGAAAATGGCAAAGAAACATGTTGTTGTTGATGTTGGAAAATTAATTAGAACATACCAGTAAAGAAGCACATGCAGAAAGAAAAGTAAGCAAATTTCCCACAACCTAGCCTTGGCTTTCAGCCGGCTAGGTAAGGTAGCAACACAAGTAGTAACAGAGAAAAGAGAGAGAGAGTTTTGAGTAAAGTGTATGTTCTGAACTCAAGTGTTTCGTGTGTTTGAAAGAAGAGAATGTGCAGGGTATTTATAAATTTTTGAAAACGAGTGAAGGAGAGGTAATAAGCAAAGTCTTAACATAAATATAGAAACAATCTCCACTCATAATCAATTAGCCAAGCGATTCCCTTTAATTAAGGAATCACTGTTATGGGGTAGTAACAGATTCAAATAAGGAAAGAAATCAGTTTAGAGACAGACTGATTATTTCCATAAAAGGAATAGTAAAAATATTAAGTAAACAATCGAGTCTAAGTACAGAAATATGCTTATTTTGGAAATAGATTCAGCAAGGTAAATATTACAGTAAAGGAAAAAGAATCAATCAATTTTGAACGGGCGAGTGAAATGGAAACTTTAGAAATTAGTCACAAGACCAAGATCAATCAAAGAATAGGCTTCAACATATAAATAAATTGAACAGGGTCATCAGACATGCGAGGCCAAATATATTAACAAAAGAGATAATCACAAACATGCAATAGTGGCAGAAATAAACTAGGGTTCAGTAATAAAACAAACATTCGAAGCATAGTAATCATTTAGGTCAAGTCACATTAAATCAACAGAGTATCAAAAACATACAAAGGTTTCACAGTAGCAGGTAAGGAAACCCTTTGAGAGGTTAGGGTTTTTGACAAAAGTTGAGTTAGAAAGATAGTAAAAACCAGATAAGTCACATAGAGAAAAGAGAGTCTGAAACAAGAACTTTCAATCGAGTCGAGTGTTCAGACAACAATTTTAGACCCAAAAGACCTAGGGTTTTCAACAACAAACGAGTTCAAAAGATGGTGAACAGATGAGTCAAGCGGGAACTTAAACAAACATGTACACATTTAACAAACAACTTCAAAACTCGACTGAGGCCCAAAAGAAAGTAGGGTTTTAACCATGCTAACCCAGATAGAAGAAAAACATGAACAAAACATAGCAAGATCAGAAACACGTTAAAATCAGAGAAGAGATTTTTGAAATAACTTAAAAGAAAAACCCTAATCGGAAAAGAGAAAGAGTCGTTTTGAAAGCAAAGTTAAAGAACCTTCGAGAAAAATGCTTAAAAGTTCATGGTAAGCACAGATCTAAGGTAGATCTTAAAGAAATCGAAAGATATTAGAGATTAGGGTTTTAAAAAACCCAAAGAAACGAGAAAGATCTCGAAAGTTAATGATCTAACCAGAAAAGGTCAAGGACCCGCCTTAAAGCTTGATAGGCCAGGAATGGCCGGAAAAGGTCGTGGATGGATGGAGAAAGGCCATGAACACTAGTCGAGCAAGGACTGGACAAAACTCCTTCTAAGTCTGATCTTGTAACCATAGAACCAAATTCATAGAAGCCATGGAAAGGTGGTACAGGTCTTAAATGACCACGGAAAGCCATAGATTAGGTAGCTGTTAGGGTGGATTAGGTTGTAGCTTAAAGCCGGCGGCTAGGGTTTGTAGGATTTTCAGAGAGAGTTGAGAAAGAAGAGAGATTCAGAGGCGGCGATTGGTCGCTTGGGTTAAAAAGGAAGGGGTAATGGGAGTCGTTGATCTAAACGATCAACGACTGGGATTAAAGGGGTTAGGCGGGAAGTCCGTGTTGGGTCATTTAAATGGGTAAGGGGTCGGATTTAAAAGGAATTGGCCAGGGAAAATTGTGTTCAAATTGGGCTCAATTTTGGGCTATAATTGAAATGAAATCTGGCTAGATTCTAAATAGCCATTTTCCCTACTTATTTTATAAAAATAGCAAAATAATTTTTGGAAATAAATTAAAACTACTAAAATGATTTATGACATATAATTATCAATATAAAAATACTGGACTTAATTTTCATAAATATAAACGCAATTAAATTCTAAAAGAGGCTAATATTGCAATTATACAATTTACCCTTTAAAAATATTAAATATTTTTGTAAAAAATGCAAAAATTACCTCAGATATATTTTAGAATAAATGTAAAAGTAAAATAAATGAATCACCAAAAATGATAATTTGGAAATAATTATTGGATTTTTATGGATAAAATAGGGAAAAAGTGATTTAAAAACCTTTAAAACTTAAGGAAAAATAATAAAATATTTGGACATACTTATATATGCTTACATATGCTATTTTGAAGATATTTTGCATATTAAGAAAATATATAGGAAAAAATTGGGTATCAACAACTGCCCCTCTTTACCCAGGAAGGATGAAAGAGTTGTCGAGTAAAGATATGATGGTCAATTTTGACCGAGCGAAACAGTTTGAAGATGATAGACATCACCCTGGCTTCTGAGTTGCCTACATATCCCTGATCTTACAGGAATTCGGCCATATGTAGTTCAGGATCCACTGGCGGAGTATGCCGATGGAGACTCTTCAGGAACAAACGCAATATCCAGGATAGGATGAGTGGACGGCTTGTAGGAATGGTTAAGGTTTGTTATGGCTGTGGGAAATGGAGCGGGCTTTCTCCTGCTGGGATTTCCATTTCTCGTCGGTGTACCTGCAATTAGAAACAATCCAAAAGTATACTGTGCATAAATTTAAACATGATGCAAATTCCCGTTGGACCATGAATGTTCTCCTTGGATAGTTAGAATGGCGTCCTTAAACCATGACGTCCTGGGCCATGAAGCGTACAATAAATGATTCACAGGCCATGAAATGATGCTCTCGGGCTATGAGGATGGTGCCGCTGAACCATGATGCCTTTGAATAATGTTAGGCAAAGAGATTAAAAGGGATCCTCAGGCCATGACATGGTGTTCTCGGGATATGAAAAGGACGCCTCCGAACAATGATGCCTTAGGACAATTTGGCGATCTTTCAGCCCATGAGATACAGTATTAGGCAATCTTTCAGCCCATGAGATACAGTATAAGGCGATCTTTCAGCCCATGCAGATGCAGTATGAGGCGATCTTTTAGCCCATGAGATGTAGTATGAAGCGATCTTTCAGCCATGCAGATGCAGTATGTGGTGATCTTTCAGCCATGCAATGCAGTATGAGGCGATCTTTTAGCCATAAATATGCAGTATGTGGCGATCTTTCAGCTATGCAATGCAGTATGAGACGATCTTTTGGCCCATGAGATACAGTATGAGGTGATTTAGCCATGCAGATACAGTATGTGGCGATCTTTCTTCCATGCAATACAGAAATGCAGATGGAGACAATGTTTAGTCTCGAAAGGCAGAATGGTAGCCTTATGCAATGCATAAATGTAGATGAAAACAACGTTTAGTCTCGGAATGCAGAATGACAGCCTTATGCAATGCAAAAATGCATATGGAGATAGCGTTTATTCTCGGAAGGCAGAATGGTAGCCTTATACAATGTAGAAATGTAGATGGAGACAACGTTGAGTCTCCGAAGGTAGAATGGCAGCCTTATGCAAGAAATAAAATGGCAAATGGTAGTGATTGCTGGGGACATTGTGACATACGGAATATCATTGGTGTGTGTGTATGGCAAATGTTGGTAAGTGGCGTCGGTTCCGGGAGTTGTATTCTTGAATAATGTTTGTCCCACAGATGTATGGTATGTTTGATGATTTCGCAATCCAAGTACCTGCATCCAAAGAAAAATCATGAGTTTTGTAAATGGGAAGTTAGTTTGTATTCCCGCTGGCTTTGCTTGACCTGCTCGGCTTTGATCTGGTGATACTGTATGTATCAATTGGGTAGCGTTGCTAAACAAGGCAATTTTAGTAAGAAACATGCATGATTTAGTAAAAATATGACATAAGTATATAATTAAGAATAGCTTTTAGGTGAACCGATGACTGCGACGTGGTTCATGACATTGCAACCTCTCTTGCTACTGAATTTTGAAGGTCCTCCTCAAAATTCTGCCCCAGTTTAATGGGCTGATGCTTCTGACTGTTGTTTGCGACTGTGAGCACGTGATTTTTTCTCTCACGACAATTACTCCCAAAAATATAAAATAAAATAGTTCTGTGTTGTATTTGATTTTTTTTGTGGATTGTGTGTTATCTTTCTTTAGCATTTGTATGTGTGTGTTTATTTGTTTAAATTGATTAAAGATACAAAAAATACGTGTTACATGCATTTAAGAATTAATTAACCATAAAGTGGTTAGAAAAGAAAATTACAAAAAAATATGCATTTTTTTTTCCTTTGTCATTGAGTAATTTAAAATGTATAATTTGCATTGATTGTTTGTGTGTTAATTAATAGGTGTGTGATTTCATTTCTTTTAATTTGTGTAGAGTGTGTTTAATTTAGTTGTGGTTAGTTAAGAAAGTTGGAAAATGGCTAAAAATGCAAAGAAACCAGGCCCAAACCAACATTGGCCCAGTCCATGGAGGCCTGGACTCAGGGACGTCAAAACGACATCGTCCCCAGGCCCTCCATCAGGACCGTTGATCGAATCAAATCTAACGGTTCAGTTCAGCTCACCCGTTAATCCAAACGACGTCGTTTTGGTGCGTCTGATCTAAACCGTCCATCCTATCTCATCCAACGGCCTCAAGCTCTCCATTTAACCTGACCCGTACCCCTTGAAACCGACCCAATCTCATTTAAGTGAGACGACGTCGTTCCTTCCTTGGCAAGAAATCCTGGCCATCAATCCTACTCGATCCAACGGCTAGGATCCCATCTTCTATCCCGTATATAATATTTCCCTTACACCCCACGCCCCCGTAGCCAAGCCCCCCTCCCTCTCACTTCGTCTCTCTCAAACCTCAGAGACGGAACCCAGGCCCCAAACCCTAGCCGCCACCCTTCCCCTTCGCCATAAACCCGGTGGCAATGACGCCAACGACCAGCAAACTTACACCACAACACCCCCCTAACCTCCCCATTCCAACCCTGAGCGTTGTTTCCTTCGAATCAGGCGTCAACTCTTCGAATATTGAATCGAAGGTTGGCTGGAAAACCTCGCCGGCTCCGATGGCCATGAAAATAACACCTGAAGCTACCAGACTACCCTCTCCCCAAACCCACACCTGCTTTCCTTCGAACCAAACCAGAACGCTTCGAATCTTGATTCTTCGTCAAGAACCCTAATAGCCGCCACTACTTTCTGGTGGCGGCGCCGCTTCCATTCAGCCCCAAACTCACACACAGCCTTCCCCTAACCTCCCTCGCAACCAAACCGGCACTGGTTTGGTTCGAATCAAGCCCAAACCATCTGAACCCCAACCTGAGCCCCAAGAACACTAGAAGTATTTAGAGCCTATTTTAAAGGGTTTTGATGGTTCAATGGGCTTTGGTCGATGTGTTCTCACTTGAGAACACTCGATTAAAGCCCGTTTGGCCTCAAAAGTTTCGAGCCCGAGTTGGTCCCAAGTCTGTTTGATTTCTGATTTCTCTTCTCAAGGTATTTCCTCTTTCTTTCTTTTATCTTTATTTATTTGTTAGTCTAAGTTTCATTAGTATCTTTATCTGTTAAGTTATCAATTTTTTGTGTTCTCCCCTCAGACCTTTTATTTGGTCAATTTTTTGTTTCTGTTTATTTATTTGATCGGGTTTGTTATAGGATACGTATTCGCTTCGATTAGCGTCGTCGAATATTTAGTTTCGTATTTTTCCTGTCTTTGGCCCAAGTACTGTGAATCACTGACTGGTTTGTCGATTATTTGTTATCGATTATACGTGTTATAATCGACTAAACGAATGTCGTCAATTAAGTTCATAGGGTTACCTGTTAGAACATTGGACAGTGGTTGATACTGTTAATTTGGTCCAAGACCAATGTTGAATTGAAGTCTTATTGGTCTGTGTTTAGGAAATAAAGTGGTTATAGCTGAAGTTCTAATGGGATTACAGAATTGTAGCTAAGGATTTTTGAAAACCTGAAGATGGGTTTTAGTTTAAATGTTCTGCCATTAATGAACTGACATATCTTCAATGTAATTCAATAGTTTCAAAAGTCAGAATTAATAGGGGATCCAGATCAAACAATGCTGCCTGTAAACCTTCAGATTTTAAGTAGTTGGGCATTAAATAATAGGAAATGAGAAACCAACTTTAGTTAATGCTGAAAAGGTGCAATGCACATGGGGTAAGTGAGTGGAACCTGCTGGGAGCAGAGTATTCCACTTAATTTCTGAACTTCAGACAATTCTAAATTAAAACCCATACTTAGACAATTAAAAAATGGGAACAGCAGGGCATCCCAGGAGTTTTGGCACTTCAGAAGTATTTAATTAATAGAACCCACACTTAGACAATTTTAAGTGGGCAAAACAGGGAATAATATGGGTTGTTCAGTTTTAAAACAATTTTAATAGGCTGAAAGGTTTTCAGTTTTTGGGGGATAAATAGAGATCAAAAACAGAGGAATAGGGGGGATCAATCTGAAGGATAAAAAGAACTACTGCTCCATTATTTTCTCTTCTGTTTTCGGGGATTAGGGACATTCTGGGAGATAGAGACTGAGAGGGCAGATTTTGGAGAGATACCTGCTGGAATAAACATTCTAGAGTAGAGAGCAGTAGAAAACATTATTCCATTGTCTTTGTTTTTTTAAGTTTGTTGGTTTCAGTCCATAAGTTGAGTTGAACTCCTAAAGCCTCTTATTCTTTTCCAAAAGATCAGAAGAATAGTGTATCAATCTTAAGCATCATGTCCCCTATAACACTGTCCATTGCCTAAGATCAAAAACAACTTGAGTTTTCTCTGTTTCTATTTCCATACTTGGGCTTGCAAAGCATTTTGAAGGTTCCGTTGATTTGCTCGAGTTGGGTTTGTTGCTGTTTGATTATCTTGAAACTGCCATTGTTTGAAATCTACTACTAGTTCATTCTGGTTTGGTTTCGAAATTTTCCTGGGATTTTCGGATGTTGTTTGTTGTTGGATGTTGTTTCACTTGCTGTGTTTTTGAGCTGCTACTGATCTCCTCCTCCTTCATTTCTGTTGTATGCTACTGTTGCGTTGCTGATACTCCTTCTTCTTTATTTCCAAATATCAGGTACACACTCTTTGTCTCCAGTTGAATGTGGAACCTTGGCTCAAATGTATGAATGATGTGAGAAATCAAGAAAAAAAGGAATTGCTATGCGTTCATTTGGATTTGTTCCGAGTTATTGTAGCTTTTAATATTCCGAGTTAGGATATCATGTTAATTAGGACTGATTTAAATTGATTTGAACTATGTAGTTTATACTGGACTGTTTGGATTTGTGTTAGTAATTTCTAATAAGTGGATTGTGTACATCAAGTTCAATGGAAATGTGTTAGCAAATAAGGTTAAATCTTAGATGATAATGGTCAGTAGCAGCTTTTAAACATAGAGTTTGTTCCCAGAATTTATAAACACAGGTTCAAGTAATTTCATGATTTCACCAGTGCAATCTTATAGTCTAGTTAGTTTAAAAATGCTAAAGTTGCATGCATGTTAGTTTAATAGTAGTGGTTTAAATAATGAATTGTTCATTTATTCATGCTCCCCTAAGTTCATTTCTGTTAAATTCAAAATCAGTGGGTCTTTAGGTTCACGTAAAAGTTGTACATGGTTAATCTACCTAGCTAATGTTAAATTGCATTTTTAGTTCGAAGTTCTGTGATTTCAATTGTCCTTGTCAATGTCGAACGAAGTGGGGAATGGTTTAACAACCAATTAAATCGTGTGCGTGTGAGCTCCAGTGGATTCGATCCCTTGATTCCCCATGGGCAGCCGGTTATTGCATTACGGTTTGGGCTGGTCTCGGGCCCATTCGCTACAGCTCCCCACGTAGAACCATTTGGTTCATTAAATTGGGCCTTCTGTCAAGGGCCTGAGAATTTCTGGCGTTTGGTTATGCCGCTGCATTACTTGGGCCATGGACTGTGTGCAAGGTCCACAATGCTAAGGGATTTCATGTGTCCATGAACCCCAGGTATAAGTGAATCTCCAAAATCTAATTAATTAGGTTTCATTTGTTATTAGAGACAAAAACCAAGTAGAAAATTATAGCCACTTTAGGATCCATCTTTAGATAAAATTGATGGGACGAGCCTCGCCTAATAAAAATACAAAATTGTGGGGCCCTAAATAAATATTATATTAACTTTAGACTTCGAGACGGGTCGTTTAGCGAATTTCACGGCCTTCCCCAAAATAATAACGCGTTAGACTCTTTAGGCGCGTATTTCAATAACATTACCTTCCTAAACACGGGTGCACATTTATGTGACCCAAATCCAAATCTCAACGAAGTCGAAATGCATCAACAATCACAGGCGCACTGGTGCGACGTGGTCCGAGACGCGTTCTCACTACGTTGCAATTCTCTTGAAAAATAATAAATAGTAAAAAGCGGTTATTAGCCTTTAAATAATAAATGAGACGAGCCTCGCCAAATAACACGCAAACTGCGGGGCCTCAGTAGGTGGCTATTTTAAATGCTTAGATATCGGGACAGGCCGGTTAGCTAATTTTACGGCCTTCTCAAAATAACGATACGCTAGTCGCTTTAGGCGCGCCTTTAATAATTTATTTTCTTAAACTCGGGTGCACATTTATGTGACCCAAATCCAAATCTCAACGAAGTCGAAATGTGTTAAAGGCCACAGGCGTACTGGTACGGTGTGGTCCGAAATACATTTTCACGACGTTGCAATTCTTTGTTAAAATAATAATAATAATATTAAAAACGGTTAAAAGTTAAAATTTGCACATAAGTTAAAGCATGTTATAAAAATTAGATAAATAAGCCGAATATGACAGTTGAGCGACCGTGCTAGAACCACGGAATTCGGAAATGCCTAATACCTTCTCCTGGGTTAACAGAATTCCTTATCCGAATTTTTGGTTCGCGGACTGTAATACAGAATCAACTTTTCCTCGATTCAGGATTCAAATCGGTGACTTGGGACACCATAAATCTCCCAAGTGGCGACTCTGAATCTCTTAATAAATGAATCCCGTTTCGATTGTCCTTTAATTGGAAAAAACTTCCTTCTACCACACCCTTCGCGTGATGCGGTAGCGCCAAAAGGAGGTGTGACAGCGACGATCGGCTGAAATTACTTCGAAATTTTGAGGGTCCTCCTCAAAATTCTGCCCTAGTTTCCAGTTGCGGGGGGAACTAAAATTTTATTAAATTATGACTAAACCCATAGGGCTGCATATGTATCCCCTCTTAAATGAGAATCGGGTCAGGCGTAGTTCAATTACATCATATAAGGGAAACATAAAGATTACACATAGTAACGCTTGATTGCATCTAAATTGATCGGCTTTGGCCAGACTTCTCCATCCATTTCTGCGAGTAGGAGGGCTCCTCCTGTCAGAACCCGGTGAACCATGTATGGACCCTGCCAGTTGGGAGAGAATTTCCCTTTGGCTTTATCCTGATGCGGAAAAATTTTCTTTAACATCAGCTGCCCCGGTGTGAACTATCTCGGCTTGACTCTTTTGTTGAAGGCTCTGGACATTCTGTTCTGATAGAGTTGATCATGGAAAACTGCATTTATTCTCTTTCCGTCTATAAAGGCTAGTTGCTCATAACAACTTTTCACTCACTCTGTGTCGTCGAGCTCAGCTTCCTGTATGATCCTTAGGGAAGGAATTTCTACCTCAGCGGGAACGACTGCCTCTGTACCATAAACCAGCATATAGGGGGTTGCCCCAGTTTATGTGCGGACTGTGGTGCGATACCCTAATAGAGCAAACGATAACTTCTCATGCCACTGATTATGCTTCTATATTATTTTTCTTAATATCTTCTTGATATTCTTGTTGGCGGCTTCTACAGCTCCATTCATCTGAGGCCTGTAGGCTATGGAATTCTTGTGTTTGATCCTGAAGGTTTCACACATAGCTTTCATCAAGTCGTTGTTGAGGTTGGAGCCATTATCAGTGATGATTGACTCTGAAATCCTGAATCAACAAATAATGCGGTCACGGACAAAATCTTCCACGACCTTCTTAGTCACTGCTCTATAAGATGTCGCTTCAACCCATTTGGTGAAATAGTCGATTACTACCAAGATAAACCTATGTCTGATGGCCTTGGTCTGATAACATCCATTCCCCAGGCGGCAAACGGCCATGGTAAGATTGTTGCATTAAGCTCATTCGGAAGTACCTTTATCATGTCTGTATGTATTTGACAGTGGTGGCATTTTCGGACATACTAGATGCAGTCTGTTTCCATAGTCATCCAAAAGTAACCAGCCCGGAGTATCTTCTTTGCTAAGACAAAACCGTTCATATGTGGATCGCAGGTCCCAGCATGAATTTCCTCTCGTAGCTTGGATGCTTCCTTTGCATCGACATACCTTAGTAATACCAAATCAGGAGTCCTCCTATACAGGATTCCTCCGATGTGAAAGAAGTTGTTGGATGATCTCCAAAATGTGCATTTCTGAGTAGGGTTTGCAAGCTCTGGGTACTCCCTTTTGCCAAATATTCCTTGATATCATGAAACCAAGGCTTTCCGTCTGCTTCTTCTTCAACATGGGCACAATAAGTTGGCTGATCATGGATCTTTACTGGAATGGGATCAATGAAATTCTTGTCTGGATGTTTTATCATAGATGACGGGGTAGCCAATGCATCGGAAAACTCATTCTTGACTCTGGGAACATGCTGGAGCTCCGTCCTCATGAACCTCTTTCTTAATTCCTGTACATGACGCAAATACGGGAGTATCTTTGAGTTCTTGGTTGCCCATTCTTCTTACACCTAATGTATAAGTAGGTCTAAATCTCCAATCACTAGCAACTCTTGACCGTTCATGTCAATGTCCATTTTGAGTCCTAAGATACAAGCTTCATATTCAGCCATGTTGTTGGTGCACGGGAACCTGAGTTTGGCAGACACCGGATAATACTGACCGGTTTCTAATACTAGGATTGCTCCTATGACAACTGCTTTGAAGTTTGCTGCTCTATCGAAAAACATTCTCCAACCGTCATAGGATTCTGAAATGCCTTCTCGTATGAATGATACCTCTTCCTCAGGAAACTACGTTTTCAGGGGTTCGTATTCTCCATCCACGGGATTCTACTCAAGGTAGTATGCCAGTGCTTGTCCCTTGACCGCTTTCTAAGTTAAGTACATAATGTCGAACTGACTCAATAGGATCTGCCACTTGGCTAGCTTGCTAGTGGGCATGGGCTTCTAAAAGATGTACTTCAAAGGATCCATCCTTGATATGAGATATGTGGTATAGACACAGAAATAATGTCTCAGCTTCTGAGCTACCCAAGTCAAAGCACAACAGGTGCGCTCTAATAGAGAATACCGGTCCTAGTACGGGGTGAACTTCTTACTGAGATAATAGATGGCATGCTCCTTCCTCCCTATTTTATCATGCTGCCCCAGAATGGGTGCATTTCATGTGGCGTGATCCAAAGACGTATTTTAGATAATATTGAGTCTTCCTTAAAAATAATTAAAAGCGGTTAATAAATTAAAATCTACCATAGGTCAAAACATGTTTAAAATCAAATAAATAGGCCAATTATAATAGTTGAGCGACCGTGCTAGAACCACGGCACCCGGGAATGCCAAACACCTTCTCCCGAGTTAATAGAATTTCTTACCCGAATTTCTGTGTTCGCGGACTGTAAAACAGAGTCAATCTTTTCCTCGATTCGGGATTTTAAACCAGTGACTTGGGACACCATAAATTATCCCAAGTGGCGACTCTGATTTCTAAAAATAATCCCGTTTTTATTGCCACTTTAAGTTAGAAAAAAACTCTCTTATACCCTCCCGAGTGTAGGAAAAAGGAGGTGTGACACCAACAGCTTTGAGCCTTTCATACAACTGGTCAATAGGTTTGGCAATAGCTGTATATTATTTTTGAGGTCTGTGATTGAAATTAGGTCAAGGTCTATGGAAGTTTTGATGGGCGGGAGGTGACTGATAGTGGGAGGGTTGAGCATTGTATGTTTGTTAGACATGTGCGGGTTGGGAATATCTGGGCGAAGTAGACGTAGGAGGCGGAGGCGATTGATAAGGTGGTGGTGGAGCTTGGTAAGAGGGTGGGGGTGCTCAGTAGTTCGGAGTAGGCTGATATGTGAGTGGAGGTGTTGGGTAAGTTTGGTATTTGATAGGAGATTTAGTCCTTTTTGCAACCATCGCGGCTCCTACGTCCCTTTTCTTGGACATACCACCGGACTGCAAGGCCTTATTTGTAGCTTGCAAGGCCTCAAAGTTTGTAACCATTCCGCTTTTGATACCCTCTTCAATTCTTTCACCCAGTTTGATAATGTTGGAAAATTTGTGGCTTTCAATCATCATTAGTCTTTCATAATACTGCGGGTCCTAAGCTCGGACAAAGAATTTGTTCATTTGTTCCTCCTCTAAGGCAGGTCCGATCTTATCAGTTTTGGACCTCCAGCAAGTAGCATACTCGCGAAACGTTTCTGTAGGCTTCTTCTTCAGATTTTGGATATATAACACATCCGACGCATTTTCTGTGTTAAACATGAACCTGTCCATAAAGTCGGACGCCATGCCTACCCAGCTTGACCATTTCTTTGGATCTTGGCTGATGTACCTGGACAACGCATCTCCTTTCGGACTCCTTATGAATAGCTTCATGCGGATTCTCTCGTCTTTCCCTACTCCAACCAGCTTGTTACAGTATGTTCTTAAATGGACCCTTGGATCCCCTGTACCATCAAACATTTTGAAATTTGGAGGTTTGTACCCCTCGGGCAGTTCAACATCGGGCTGTATGCAAAGATCTTCATAGTTTAGTCCCTCAATTCCTTTGCTTCCTTCAATGCCTTGAATCCGGCTAGTCAATTTCTTAAGTTCCTCGGTCAGGTTCCTGATGAGCAAGTCTTTATCATCAGACTCAGGTATTCTTGAGATGGGTTGGGTGGAGTATGGCATGGTTTCCACGTAGATGGGGGTGTTATGATGGGTGCTACAGTGGTCATTTGTGGAGTTTTAGGGTGGCTTTTGGAGGAATAGTATGAGGAGCGGGATGATTTTGTTGCTTCGGGATGTTTTGAGGTGGTGTATGGTTTTGAGTATTAGGAAAGGTGATATCTGGATTACTAAGGGAAAATGATAGGCTTGCCAGATTCCGTACCTGATCGAGCTCTTCCTGGAATTTCAGCAATTTCTATTCAAGTTAGGATACATTTTCCTTAGGAAACTGAGTACCATGACCATTAGTGGCCTCTACCCGTTCAGTTGAATAATCCTTTCTGACATTGGTCAAATCTTCCATCTTGCCTTTGTTCTTGTTTTTGACAGTACTAAGAGGAGGAGTGGGTGGAGGATCCCTGGATCTCGTGAAATAGGATGATGTCACCAGATTGCACGAGCTAACCTTTGGGGAAGGGGAATAATAAAACAAAAAAGTAAAAACAAAAAGGTAACCAAGCTAGTGAGGATCATAAAAAAGTATTGCAATATTTAAACACATAGTGCGGGAATGTAAATCGTGTCCTAATTTGGGGACCTCTTTGTTCCAAAGGTAGGCCTAGCGACGAATTAATTTGGAGAACTTAGGATGCTAAATGCCTCATTTTATTGATAAAAATAGACAAATCCCAAATTGACACTAAATAAACAGGAAATGAAAATCACTAATGGCCATTGGCCTTATTACATTTGATAAAGCGGAAAGAAAAAATTCCTATCTATTTGGTCCCAGAAGGACCTTCCTCCGATTCGGCATCCTTGGCTCCGTCAAACAGCTTTCCCAACCTGCGAAGTCCCAGTAATAGGTAGGCCCTGGATAGATGTCCGCCTTTGGTTCCTTCAGCATTTTGGCAGTCTTCGACCCTCTTGAGAAACTTTCTCTCCAACTCCACTACGCCTCGCTCCAAGTATCCCGGTCGCTTGTTGGCATTGACAGCCATGTCCTTCCATTCCTCAATTAGCTTCTGGTTGGATTCTTGTTTCTTGCGGTGCTCGCTTTCACACTCCCGGATCCTCTTGCGCAATTGGTTGTATTTGACCTGTGCCTCGGCCCTTTCATCTATAATCCTGTGACCTCGAGCAAACCCTGGCTGGCCCAGACCATCATGATTGTCTTCCAACCAACCTGAGTAGAAAGGAGCGCAACCAGCATGATACCTATCTGGCTCAATGGTATCTCTCCCCATTATGATCTTGCAGTGCCATATATGTTGATCTTGGCATTTGTAAGGACTATCATCATTCTAGACATCAGCCCGGAAATGACTCATCTTGTCGACCCTAGGTATAACCTGCTTCCTACCCGCTTGTCTCATAACTTGGAGAGAGACGTAATGATATGTTCCCCTCAGACCAATCAATATTATAAAAGGTGAATCTCTGGATCGGGCGATGAATTCCTCGGTCGAAAACCACTTGAACATCCATTGAACTTGTTCTTCGGTTAGATTATCAAATAGCTCTACCCATCCTTTGGCATCTTCGGGCTGACCGAACATATTGGGTATGTAATTTATTCACTTTAGATGAAGGAAAGCGATGTGATCATCCCAGTCCCTTCGCTGAATCTCTTGTTGATATTCACCTCTTTGGAGATGCTCCATGAGCTAGAGTTGAAGTAATAATTGTAGCCTTCAAAGTGTTTCGCTCATTGTTGACACTTCCCCAAGGCTCGGTATATGTCCGCAATGATCATGGGCACAATGCTGAATAATTGCCCACCAGTTCTTTCCATCAGTGTCTTAGTTACCATAGCCAGCCTGGTATGGATTCTTGCTTTCTTTATCGGAAACACGATCAGCGCCAGGAAACAAAACGTGAAGACGAAGACACTTCGATGAATGTGCCCCAAGGATGTGAGGGCAAACTCGTCAGGGTAGGTACGGTAGGATTTACTGTGACCGTACCTTTCATACAAATAGTCAAAAGGGATTTAGAATTCTCATAGACATGTCAATTCTGGATTCTTCTTTAAACCTATCATTTTGAGGAAACCCCAGCCTTTTCGGTTCTCAGACATCAGCAGACCCGGAGTTTCCCAGACTAGACCGGTCAATCTTCCTATCTCCTCTAGCAAGGGTGTCATTTCAATGCCCCCAAAGAGAAATACAGCCCTTTCACAATCCCAAAATGGTGTGGCAGCTTCTGTGATCTTGTTATTAGGTTGGATCTCCAGGAGGGAAGGTAGATTTCCCAAATACTTTCTGACGAGAGTTTGATCACTAGAGTGAAGATCTTTCCACCAGCTTAGTAGTCTTGGGTGGATGTTGGCGACCATGCCGAATCTAGGGACTTCGTGCCTCATATTTCTGCAAGACAAATAAGGTTAGGCTCTTACCCCCACCAGACTTGCCTATCTAATACCAACAATTAGCATGAAGAATTTAGTTCTGCAAATAAATGCACAGAACATGGTAATGTCCATTTGGGTTTAGGGAAACCCAGTGGACTTTGGACAAGGCTATCTTAAAAGATCATTATGTGGACAACATAACTGACCCGGCTAGGTTTGATCATGATGCATGCATAATTTGAACAGAGTAAGGTTTCTATGAGATTTTAGACTGGTACCCTTGAGTGGAAAACTCAAGGGGAAAGGCACAGAACCGTCGACTACACTGCTGATCGACTGGTTTTACCGTAAATATGTCTTTCCAAATTTAGGGGACAATAATATAGAAAGAGCGCAACCACTCATTATAAGCGTTGATATGGTATTTGTTTTGGCACGAGTGGAGTATAATATTGAGCAAAATTATGCGACAATTAAAGCATGTTGGCACGTATTTGCAGGTTAAGAAAGCAGTAAATACAACAATTTAAAGCAGCAGTAAAGGAAAGAAACAAAGAAGATAAGTCAATTTTGCTTTTGAAAAGAAATTAAACGCTTAAAGGAATTAAACAAGTAATTGCACGTAAAGGAGGGTACAAATTTACAAGAACAATCTGGAATGCTAAAAGCCTAAATGTCCCCAGCAGAGTCGCCATGCTGTCGCGCCCCCTTTTTCCCTCTTTGCACCGGAAAATCGGATTTATGACATTTTGGGTATAGGACAACTCATTCCTTTTGGGAACTAGATTTTGCATTTGAAGAGTCGCCACCTAATGAATTAAGACGCATTAGGACACCTATAAGGTTCACTTCTATGTTTGTTTGATAACCAAAGATAGGGTAAGGGCTTGAAATTATCCTAAGGGAAAGGTGTTAGGCACCCCTCAAGATCCACTAGTGTGGTTCCCGGCCAGACAGTTTTTTGTGAATTTGTGCAATTTAGAAAATAGACAAGTATAGGCTCAAATAGTAGGGGATTTAAGTTTAAACACATAAGAGTTTGAAAGAACTATTATTGAAAGGCGAATTTTGAAAAGAAGTTGCAAATGAAAAAAAAGGGGGGGGGTCCATAAACCAGGGAGCATATGACCCTAGGAGGTGCTGGCATGCCCATAAACCAGCCAGAGAATACAACACATAGAGGGAATATGAAGCATATAACCCCCAGGGAGGGTCAGGTTTAAGTCATGCACAACAATGTCTAATGCTGACATGCCCTCAAACCAACCAAAGAATACAAACACATAGGGGATATGGGGGTTTGGGATTGATAAGTCATAATAAGTGACAGATAGAGTTCATACATAAGGAAAAACATTAATTCAGAAGAGAAAGGGACAGATTATAGCATGCTTAGTAATGTAACTTGATTAAACACTAGCAGGAAATAGGCAAGAGCGAAGAAAATAGCAAAGAAATATGTTGTTGTTGATGCTGGAAAATTAATTAGAACATACCAGTAAAGAAGCAAATGAAGAAAGAAAAGTAAGCAAATTTTTCATAGCCTAGCCTTGGCTTTCAGCCGGCTAGGTAAGGCATCAACACAAGTAGTAACAGAGAAGAGAGAGAGAGAGAGAAAGAGTTTTGAGTAAAGTGTGTGTTCTGAACTCAAGTGTTTCGTGTGTTTGAAAGAAGAGAAGGTGCAGGGTATTTTTAGCTTTTTGAAAACGAGTGAAGGAGAGGTAATAAGCAAAGTCTTAACATAAATATAGATACAATCTCCGGTCAGAATCAATTAGCCAAGTGATTACCTTTAATTAAGGAATCACTGGTTAATGGGTAGTAACAGATTCAAATAAGGAAAGAAATCAGTTTAGAGACAGACTTATTTTTTCCATAAATGGAGTAGTAAAAACAATTAAGTAAGCAATCGAGTCTAAGTACAGATACTTATTGTGGAAATAGATTCAGCAAGGTAAATATTATAGTAAAGGGAAAAGAATCAATCAATTTTGAACGGGCGGGTGAAATCAAGGTTCATAAAAGGGAAACTTTAGAAATCACTCACAAGACCAAGATCAATCAAGGAAGAGGCTTCAGCATATAAATAAAGTGAAAAGGGTCATCAGACATGCGAGGCCAAACATATTAACAAAAGAGATAATCACAAACATGTAATAGTGGCATAAATAAACTAGGGTTCAGTAATAAAGCAAACATTCAAAGCATAGTAATCAAGTAGGTCAAGTCACATTGAATTAACAGAGTATCAGAAACATACAAAGATTTCACAGTAGCAGGTAAAGAAACCCTTTGAGAGGTTAGGGTTTTCGACAAAAGTTGAGTTAGAAAGATAGTAAAAATCAGATAAGTCACATAGAGAAAAGAGAGTCTAAAACAAGAACTTTCAATCGAGTCGAGTGTTCAGACAACAATTTCATACCCAAAAGACCTAGGGTTTTTAGCAACAAACGAGTTTAAAAGATGGTGAACAGATGAGTCAAGCAAGAACTTAAACAAACATGTACACATTTAACAAACAGCTTCAAAACTCAACTGAGGCCCAAAAGAAATTAGGATTTTAACCAATCTAACCCAAAAATGAGAAAGATCTCAAAAGTTAACGATCTAACCAGAAAAGCTCAAGGACCAGTCTTGAAAGGCCATGAATGGCCGGAAAAGGTCGTGGATGGTCGAAGAAAGGCCATGAACACCAGTCGAGCAAGGACTGGACCAAACTCCTTTGAAGTTTGGTTGTGAAACCATAGAACCAAATACATAGAAGCCATAGAAGGCTGGTACATGTCTCAAATGACCAGGGAAGGCCATGGATTAGGTAGGTGTTAGGGTGATTAGGGTGTAGCTTGATGGTGGCGGCTAGGGTTTGTAGGATTTTCAGAGAGAGTTGAGAGAGAAGAGGGATTCAGAGGCAGCGGTTAGTGAGAAATGAGGTAGGGTAAAGGGGTCGTTTGGGTTAAAAAAGGAAAGGGGTAATGGGAGTCTTGATCAAAACGATCAACGGCTGAGATTAAAGGGGTAAGGTGGGGAGTCCGGGTTGGGTCATTTAAATGGGTAAGGGGTCGGAAAAAGGAATTGGGCCAGGGGAAATTGGGTTCAAATTGGGGTCAATTTTTGGCTATAATTGAAATGAAATCTGGCTAGATTCTAAATAACCATTTTTCCCTATTTATTTTATAAAAATAGAAAATTAATTTCTGTAAATTCATTAAAAGTACTAAAATGATTTATGATATATAATTATCAATATAAAAATACTGGAATTAATTTTCATGAATATAAACGCAATTAAATCCTAAAAGAGGCTAATATTACAATAATATAATTTAGCCTTTAAAAATATAAAATAATTTTGTAAAAATATGCAAAAATTACCTCAGCTATATTTTAGCATAAATGTCAAATTACAATAAATGAATCACCAAAAATGATAATTTGAGAAATAATTATTGGATTTTTATGGATAAAATAGGGAAAAACTTGATTTAGAAACCTTTAAAATTGAGGAAAAATAATAAAATATTTGGACATACTTATATATGCATACATATGATATTTTGAAGGTATTTTTTATATTAATAAAATATATAGATAAAAATTGGGTATCAACACTCCTCCCCCTCCTCTACTCTCCGTTAGCATAACTCATTTAAGAATGTGGCACTCAATTCAAGGATTTGTGAAAAGTTCGCCCATCTCTCTCAAAAGAATATCACAAGTACATCCCTAAGTACCATGTGCTTACCCCTCATATAAATCACAACTAATGTAAGTCCACTTGGCTTGAAATCACGTAGGGATTTTTCGGAATATAATGAAGGCTTTTGGACTAAGGTAGGAAATGTTGGAATAGAATTGATTCATCTTTCCTTAAGCACTCCATTTTCTCTTTTTGGCTCATGTTTTGCCGACTATTTGAGGTATTTTCTTTTTCCTTACGGGGGTTAGAGAGACTTAATATCACTCTTTCTTGGTCAAGTTATTCATTTTCCCCTTTTTTGTTTTTTTCCATGCTTTGCATCATTGTTTTTCTTTGAATCCCTTCAACTCTTCATTTTATTCACTTTCTTTTTGCATTTTTCTTTTTGTTCTTTCTTTTTTTTCCTTTGCCTTTCCTTCTCTTCATTTCTTTTCTCTTTTTGTGCCTTGAAACTGCTTTCAAAATCCTCGTCTCTCCCCCAAACTTATGTTGTAGATAATTGTTTCTCAAGAGTGTTAAGGAAAGCTCGGGTTCCAATAGAAGATCACTACAAAAGGGTAAAGGCTTGTAACGTGGTTATCAAATGAGAAAGGTTTTAGGCTCAGACGGGTTGACAAGGGATAACATCATTGGTGGGACATGAAAATTTTTAAACAGTCCAAGGAGAGCCTACAATCACTTCTCAAGCCAAGCAAACCTTACAATTTCGCCTAGAAACACATTCGGGGCAAGTTCTAAACCATTCGCACGGGTACTTGGACTTGCAACAAAAACATCTCACTTCTCACACTGGTGGATTGTTAAAGAGGATAGAGTCGAGGGCCCATAACAACTATATTCAAGATTGCAAATTACTAACGGTTCAACTAAATCACTCGATGATTGCTTAAGCCAAAACAAGTGTCAAAAGGTCACTACCTAGAGCTATTTATTTCCAAGAACTTGTTTTTAATCATAAGTCCGTAGTTAAGTGTGTCGGTACCAAGTGAAGCATGCTTGACTATTCTAGTTTTACTCAATTAGGCCCTCTTATTCATTATTACTACTATTCTTATCTAAAAATAAAAAAACGGACTCAATCCCTTAAGAAGTTTGTCATGCCATCCATCATCGGGAAGAGCCACCCGGTTCGCACAAAAACCACCTTTGAAAAGTATCGGGGCATTAAGAAAACTAAAGTTTTATTGATCACTTAAACAAAAAAAGAAGCTACTAAATTAAAAAGAAGCTATTAAAGTAAATAAGAAGCTATTAGACTAAACATCAATTACTAAGAGAACAAAATAAAGAAGTTATAGAATAAACAACTGAAAACATAAATGAATATACAAGATAAGAAAAGGAAAGAGAATGTATACATCAACTGAGAGAGAGAAGAATATGTACATACATAAAAAGGAAAAGAAAATATTATCAAGTTATTACAGGCCAAATGTTATCAAATAAAAATAAACTCTAACCCCCCCCCCC
>MU693080.1:2215-37464 GCA_026770625.1 Nicotiana glauca
CAGTAGTTCGATAGCAGGATTTCATTACTACGAGATCGAGGTAGCTTGCAGGCGTCCGCAGGCCCGGCGTCTCTTCTTATGCTTTTCATTTATACTGTAGTCTCATTGTTTCGAGGCAGACGGTTGTTATATTTCTTTCAGACCATTATATGTAGTTTATTCTTAGTGGATCGTGAGCTTGTGACACCAAATCTTGGGTAGAGGATATTGTTGAGCAGTTCATATTTATTTCAGACTTATAAAATTAGACTTCCGCAGCTATTGTTATTATTATTCATGATATTAAATTGACAACACGATGGTTTGTTTATGGAAATGGTGAGTAAATTGGCTTGCCTAACTACCACGAGTAGGCGCCATCACGATCCCGATGATGGAAAATCCGGGTCGTGACATAAACCTTCCTACATATTTTTAATAATATTTTAATAGACAAAATTTTATTAATTTTAAATATTAAAAATTAGCATATAAGGTATTGTAATCCAAAAAAAACTTACTGCAATTATGTCATTTCCCTATGAGTTCTTTCGTTTAATATTTTAAGGTTATTTTGGTATATTAAAATTGTATTTATACTTTTATAATAATATATGCTCTTTTTCTAAATTAATTTGGACAACAAAATATATTCTCAAATTAAATTAGTAATAGGACATTATAATATATTTTCAAATTAAATTAGTAATAGTAATTTTTAAAAAGTATATCCTAAAAGTTATAGAATTACACGAATAAAGATATTTATTTTTTCTCAAATGTACCAGAGTATTTATTTCACATACGGCAAAGTTGAGTAGGACAGTTACAACTGGAAAGTAATTATACTAATAGGATTCCTAACGAGTAATATTATGTCCTAAAACTAATAGAATTATAAGGCTAATATTTTGAATTCCGGTTATATCATTTTATTATGAGTTATTATGTTTAATATTATAAGATTATTTTTGTAAACTGACATTGTATTCATGCTTTTATAATACTATAGATATAGATATAGATATAGATAGATAAATATATAATACTTAAAGAAAAAAAGGAATAAGTCGTGCAATGTGTGTAAAAATGCTTTTCTTGCCGGTTACCTCTCTAAAAGTAGTTTTTTGACCTATTAGGATCGTTTGGTATGATGGATAAATAAAAATAATTTTGGGATATAAATTTTGGTATCACCCTATCCGTTGTTCGATTACTAATCATGGGATAGGTTATCCCAAGATTAAAAATAGTATTAGCCTACTTGGATAACTTATACATGTCGGAGCGTAGAATAGTAATCTCAGAATACGTTATCCTAGGATAAAGCAGTAAAATTGACAATATCCAGGATTAATATAACATACCAAACAGTCAATAAGAAATAATACCAGAATAATCAATCTGTGACGACCCGACCCGTCGTCTCATGAGTTACCGCTCCATTTCCCCCATTTTCAGCTTCTTTATGCTTCAGTATCCGTATCTTATGTGATCGAGTTGGTTTGGAGAGGTTTTGGTAGGAAATGAGACACTTAGTCTCCTTAAGGAAGGCTTAGTTGGAAAAGTCAATCGGGTGTTGACTTATGCGTTAAAGGGATCGGATGCGATTTTCTATGATTCGGTTAGCTTCGGGGGATGATTTGTGACTTAGGAGTATGATCGGAAGTGGTTTCGGTGGTCCGGTGTAGAAATTAGCTTGCTTTGGCGATGTTAGTATTTCGGCGATTTCCGGTTGGCAGGTGAGATTTTGATCCGAGGGTCGGAATGAAATTTTGAGAGTTGTTGTAGCTTCGTTATGTGATTTGGGATGTGTGTGCAAAATTTCAGATCATTCGGGGGTGATGTGGTTGGGTTTTTGATCAAATACGTATTTTTGAAGTTTTAGAAGAACTTAGGCTTGAATTCGATGTAATTTGATGGTTTTGGTATTGTTTGAGGTGCTTTGATGATTGGAACAAGTTTGAATGATGTTTTAGGATGCGTTGGTGCTTTTGGTTGAGGTCCCTGGGGCCTCGGGGTGATTTTGGATGGCTAACAGGAAGTTTTGGACTTGAAAAATATTGTAGAAATTGCAGCAGCAGTGCATACCTAATTTGGCCTTCGCGTTCGCGGGCCTGGGGGCGCGTTCGCGTAGCAGGAGTTTGGGCAGGCCAGTCTTTGCTCTTCGCGTTCGCGTTTGAGCATTCACGTTCCTGGAGGGAAAATTCATTGAGCTTCGCGGTCGCGAGGCGTTGTTCGCAATCACATAGAGGGATCTGGGGTTCCGTTCGAGTTGTTCTTCGCATTCGCGACATAGAGCTCGCGTTCGCGTAGTTGTAGAAGTTGTATTGTGACGACCCAAAGGGGTCATCACTTGTTTTCTTAATAATTTCGAGCTTCCGAGGCCTTGAAAAACTCACTCTTAGTTGCCTCGATTTGCGTGCGTAGTCCGGGCACGCAGCCGGAAAGTTTTTATGTTGAAATATATGAATTATGAGAAAAATTTGTAGAATTTTAATATTAATATGATTAAAGTTGATGGTCAACATTTTTGGTAAACGGACCCGGACCCGTGATTTGACGGTCTCGGAAGGTCCGTAGAAAAATATGGGACTTGGGCATATGCCCGGAATCGAATTCCGAGGTCCCAGGCCCGAGAAATGAATTTTATCGTGAAATTATTTTCTAAAAATGTTTAAGGAAAATAAAAATGAAATTTGATCAAAAGGTAATGGTATCGGGCTCTTATTTTGGTTCCGATGCCCGGTATAGGTTATATATATTGTTTAAGTGCTTCCTGTAAAGTTTGGTTGGAAACGGACGTTGTTTGATATGTTTCGACCTTAAATTGGAAAATTTGGAAGTTTATGAAATTTGAAAGATTTCTTGGATTTAAGGCTCAATTCATTGATTTTGATGTTATTTTGGCGATTTGATCGCTCGAGCAAGTTCGTATGATATTTTTGAGTCAGTGTGCATATTTGGTTTGGAGCCCCGAGGGCTCGGGTGAGTTTCGGATAGGTATCGGGGTGGTTTTGAACTTAGAAAAATTGCAGAAAATCTGCAGCAGGCATTCCTTCATCGCGTTCGCGACGCTCTGGTCGCGTTCGCAATGCTCTCCTCCCCCCTTCTTCGCGTTCGCAATCCACCCTTCGCGTTCGCATACAACAAACCCCGGACCCCAGCCATTTCCTCTACGCGTTCGCGTGAAGGCTCCCGCGTTCGCGGAGCCTGGCCTGCCCATTCTACGCGTTCGTGTAAGGCTCACGCGTTCGTGTAGGCCAACTGTGAAGCCCCCAATTTTTTCTTCTACGCATTTGCGACTAGCTCCACGCGAACGCGATGCCCAGACCCATCCAACCCTTCGCGAACGCGACACTGTTCACGCGAACGCGAAGGGCAAAATTTTTGCCTAGTGATTTAAGACCCAAAACAGAACAGAAACGGGATTTTCATCCCATTTCTCAAACTCTCTCTTCTCCACAGCTTTTGGGGCGATCTTTGGAGCATTTCTTCACCAAAGTTCATTGGGTAAGTATTGTTTAACTCGTCTTCTTCATTTTTCATCAACAACAATCAAATTCTTAGGCCTAAACATGTGAAAATAGGTAAAAAATTAGAGAATTTGGTATAGTTAGGGTTTTCAAAGAATTTGTGATTTAGACCTTGTTTTGGGGTCGAACTTAAGAACAAATTATATATTGAACTCGTGGGGTTATGGGTGACCGGAAAACGGTTCGAACCTCGTGTTTTGACCACGTGGGCCCGGGGTCGATTTTCACTATTTCGGGCAAAATGTTGTAGAAAATATATTTTAGCCATTTGGATTAGTTTGTGAAGTATTATTGTTGATGTTAAATCAATTGTGTATAGATACGATTGAATTGGAGCCAAATTCGAAAGGAAAAGGCATTGCTAAGGATTGAGTTGGTCGTAAACCTTCGAGGTAAGTGTTTGATCTATCCTAGCTTGAGGGAATAGGAGTTGAGTATATTTGCTAATTGTTATGCGTGGAGTCCGACGTATAGGCATGGTGACAAGTATCTATATGTTGGCGGTCGAGCAGGACCGTGAGTCTTAAATTGATAATCTCACATTCTTATTTGGTTCTATGAAAGAATTATTTGTTGAGCCTTGGTACCGAGTTATTGTATCTTCCTTTGCCGGGATAATTGAGTTGTTGGTTGTATTCCCTTGTCGGGACCTTGTGCAATTATTGTCACGCCCCTCGTACTTGAGTTGCATTTATAGTTTGGGGTGAGTTCTTGGCATGAATATAATGAGGATCGGGTTGCATGTCGCAACAGTATAATATATTAATCGGAAGGGTCGGGTTGCACGCCGCATCACTAACAAATATATAATCGGAAGGGTCGGGTTGCACGCTGCAACGGTACAATATTAAAACCGTAGGGTCGGGTGGCGCGCCGCAACAGAGTATGGACCAAGTATGTTGATTTCATATGTAGAGTTGTTCCGTGTTTTTCCTTATCTATCGTATTGTACAACTTCACTTCTTATCCGACGAGTTTATGTTTAAATTGTTACCCCAGAGCATGTTTTCCCTTCCCAAATATTTAATGTTGTTTCCTGCTATTTTGTTGTATATATATTTTGAATTTTACAGGTTTATGTGAGTGTCTGGTTCTAGCCTTGTCACTACTTCGTCGGGATAGGCTAGACACTTACCAGCATATGGGTCTATACTCTTTTTGCGCAGATACAGGTTTCGTACAGCAGCAACAGTAGTAGTACGAGTGTTTGCATTCCGGCCATCGAGACACCGAGGTTTCCTTGTAGGCGTCCGCAGGACCCGGCGTCTCCTCTATCTTTATTTTCATTTTTTTATCTCATGTATTCGAGACAAACAGTTTTATATTTCTTTCAAACGGTTGTGTTCAGTATTCTTAGAAGTCCGTGAGTATTGTGACACCAGTTCTTGGGTAGTGAATTATGTTTGGATTTCTGTATCGCATCTAGTAACATTTACTAAGTCTTCTGCTAAATTAATTTATTCCGCTGTAATCATATTATTATTGCTAAATGTTTTAAGATAAGAGTTGAAAAACAAATGAAGGATCGGTAAGAGTTGGCTTGCCTAGCTCCCACTAGTAGGCGCCATCACGACTCCCGATGGTGGGAAATCCGGGTCGTGACAAGTTGGTATCAGAGCACTAGATTACATAGGTCTCACAACTCACGAACAACCTTAGTAGAGTCTGAGGGATCGGTACAGAGACGTCTGTATTTATCCCCCAGAGGCTACAGAGTTTGGAAAAAAATTCATCTTTATTCATTCCTGTCGTGCGAATTTATTCTTCAAATGCTAATTGATTTCTACTCTGTTCTTCCACAGATGGAAAGAACACGTGCTTCCTCATCTACTGATCAATATCCTGAGGCCCCAGCAACAGCTCCCGCTAGGGCAGAGGCCGAGGTCAAGGCCGTCCTAGAGGCCAAGGTAGGGGCAGAGCTCAGCCCCGAGCAGCAGCACCAGTGGCGGAGCCTTAGATTCATGTTGAGGGGGAGGTTCCAGCCCCAACAACTCAAGTGGGCCCAGCTCAGGTCCCAGAAGGGTTCATTGCTACCCCAGTTCTTCAGGACGCTCTAGTCCGATTGGTGGGCTTTGTGGAGAGTGTCACCCGAGCAAGGTTGCTTCCGGCAGCACCAGCCACCTCTCAGGCTGGAGGAGGTAATCAGACTCCCGTTACGCGCACTCCGGAGCCAGTAGCTCCCCAGGTTCAGGTTCCAACAGTTCAGCCAGGCATAATGACTCAGACTGGTAAGGGTGCCGCTATGTCCGCCGATGCTTTATGGAGATTGAACAGATTCACCAAGCTCTTCACTACCACATACAATGGCACTTCTTCAGAGGATCCCCAGGACTTTTTATATAGCTGCCATGAAGTTCTCCGTACTATGGGTATTGTGGAGACCAATGGTGTTGATTTTGCCACTTTTTGTCTATCTGGATCCGCCAAGACTTGGTGGAGAGACTATTATTTATCCAAACCAGCAGGGTCGCCATCTTTGACTTGGGACCAGTTTGCAAAGTTATTTTTGGAAAAGTTTCTTCCAGTGACTCAGAGGGAGGCTCTTCGCAGGCAGTTTGAGCGCCTCCATCAGGGCTCCATGTCAGTCACTCAGTATGAGACTCGGTTCATTGACCTAGATCGCCATGCCATTGTCATACTTCCCACCGATAGAGAGAGGGTGAGGAGGTTTATTAATGGTTTGATTCAGCCAATTCGTCTTCAGATGGCTATGGGAGCCGGGAGTGAGATCACTTTTTAGGAGGCGGCCAATGCAGCCCGCCGGATCGAGATGGCTCTATCTCAGGGAGGAGGTCATGGGTCGGATAAGAGGCCCCGTAACTCAGGCAGATTCAGTGATACCTCGTTTGGAGGTAGAGATTCTTATGGTAGAGGCCATCCTCCTAGGCCTTTTCAGTCAGCCCTTCAGGTTTCTCACGGTACTTCAGGTAGTCATGGTTGTCAGCAACATTACTCTGATCAGCAGTTGTACAATGCACCATCAGCACCTATCAGTGCACCGCCACTTTAGAGTTTCCGAGGTGATCATTCAGGTCGGCAGGGTCAGTCTCAATTTTCTCAGTTGCCGCATTCAGACGGGTGTTATGAGTGTGGAGATCTTAGTCACATCAGGAGATATTGCTCGAGATTGAGAGGTGCTCAGTCACAGCAGCAGGGTTCTCGTGCTATGATTCAGGCCCCAGTTGCTCCACAGCCTGCCCAGCCAGCTAGAGGCGGGGGTAGAGGACATAGAGGTAGAGGTAGAGGTCATAGAGGTGGAGCTCAGACCGACAGAGGTAGAGTCCAGCTAGGAGGTGATCATCCCAGAGATATGGCTCATGGTGGTGGGGCCCAACCCCGATGCTATGCACTTCTAGCCAGACCAAAGGCTGTCCTCAGATGCGGTTATTACATGTATTATTTTTGTTTGTGATAGAGAGGCTTCAGTGCTATTTGACCCTGGGTCTACATATTCGTATGTGTCTTCTTATTTTGCACCGTACCTGGTTCAGCCTAGTGATCCGCTGGATGTTCCTGTTTATGTGTCTATGCTAGTGGGTGATTCTATTGGGGTTGATCGAGTTCATCGTTCTTATATTGTGGTGATTGGGGGTCTTGAGACCCGTGTCGATTTATTGATTCTAGATATGGTTGACTTCGATATTATATTAGGAATGGACTGGCTATCTCCGTATCATGCTATCTTGGATTGCCATACCAAGACTGTGACCTTAGCTTTGCCGAATTTGCCTCGTATAGAGTGGAAAGGAATTTTCGGTCATGCTAACCACAATGTTATTTCGTATGTTAAGGCTCGGCGTATGGATGAGAAAGGGTGTTTGTCTTATCTAGCCTATGTACGTGATTCTAGTGCCGAGGTTCCCTCTATTGATTTTGTGCCCGTGGTTCGTGAGTTTCCTAAAGTTTTCCCTTCAGACCTGTCGGGTATGCCACCCGATAGGGATATTGATTTTTGAATTGATTTGGCTGTGGGCACTCAGCCCATTTCTATTCCACCATATCGCGTGGCCCCGCTAGAGTTAAAGGAATTGAAGGAACAGTTGCAGGATTTGCTTGAAAAGGTTTTCATTAGACCAAGTGTTTCGTCGTGGGGTGCGCCGGTATTATTTGTAAAGAAGAAAGATGGTTCTATGAGAATGTGCATTGATTGTCGGTAATTGAACAAGGTTACAATCAAGAATAAGTATCCACTGCCGCAGATTGATGATTTATTTGACCAGCTTCAGGGTGCCAAGATGTTTTCAAAGATAGACTTGAGATATGGATACCATCAGTTGAAGATTAGGGCATCTGATGTTCCTAAGACAGCATTTCGCACTTGGTACGGACATTATGAATTCCTGGTCATGTCTTTTGGGTTGACAAATGCCCCAACAGCTTTTATGGAATTGATGAATCGAGTGTTCAGGCCTTATTTAGACTTGTTCGTGATCGTCTTCATTGATGACATATCGATATACTCCCGCAGTCAGGAGGAGCATGCGCAGCATCTCAGAGTGGCTCTTCAGACTCTGAAAAATAGCCAACTATATGCAAAATTTTCAAAGTGTGAGTTTTGGCTAAGTTCAGTTGCATTCCTGGGTCATATTGTGACGGCAACATGTATTCAGGTTGATCCAAAGAAGATTGAGGCAGTCAAAAACTGGCCTAGACCAACATCAGCCATAGAGATTCAGAGTTTCTTGGGATTAGCAGGTTATTATCGGCGGTTCGTGGAGGGGTTTTCATCTATTGCAACCCCGATGACCAGATTGACCCAGAAAGGTGTCCAGTTCGAATGGTCAGATGAATGTGAGGCGAGCTTTCAGAAGCTCAAGACAGCCTTGACCACAACACCGGTGTTGGTTTTGCCCACAGGTTCGGGACCCTATACTATCTATTGCAATGCTTCCCGTATTGGGCTTGGTGCAGTGTTGATACAGGGTGGCAAGGTTATTGCCTATGCTTCGATGCAATTGAAGATTCATGAAAAGAACTATCCAGTACATGACCTAGAGTTGGCGGCGATTGTTCACGCATTGAAGATTTGGAAGCATTATTTGTATGGCGTGGCATGTGAAGTATTCACCGATCACAAGAGTCTTCAGTACCTGTTTAAACAGAAGGAGTTGAATTTGAGGTAGAGAAGGTGGTTGGAATTGTTGAAAGATTATGATATCACCATTTTATATCACCCGGGAAAAGCAAATGTGGTGGCCGACACTTTAGGCAGGAAGTCATCCAGTATGGGCAGTCTTGCTTATATTCCGGTCAGTCAGAGGCCGCTTGCTTTGGATGTTCAGGCCTTAGCCAACCGACTTATGAGGTTGGATATTTCTGAGCCTAGTCGAGTGCTAGCTTGCACAGTCGCTCGCTCTTCATTATTAGAGCGTATCCGCGATCGGCAGTTTAATGATCCTCATTTATGTGTCCTTAAAGACACGGTTCAGTGAGGAGGTGCCAAGCAGGTCACCTTAGATGTTGTTGGAGTTTTGAGATTGCAAGGGCGAATTTGTGTACCAAATATTGATAGACTTCAAGAATGGATTTTAGAGGAAGCTCACAGTTCCCGGTATTCTATTCATCCAGGCGCAACAAAGATGTACCAGGATTTGCGGCAACATTATTGGTGGCGTAGAATGAAAAAGGATATTGTGGCATATGTAGCGCGGTGTTTGAACTCTCAACAGGTTAAATATGAGCATCAGAGACCTGGTGGTTTATTTCAGAGAATTGAGCTTCCTGAGTGGAAGTGGGAGCGGATCACTATGGACTTCGTTACTGGCCTTCCGATGACTCGGAAGAAGTTTGATGCTATTTGAGTTATTGTTGATAGGCTGACCAAGTCAGTTCATTTTGTTCCGGTTTCCACAACCTATTTGTCCGAGAAGTTAGCGGGGATTTATATCAAGGAAATTGTTCGCCTTATTGGGTGCCTATATCTATCATTTCGGATCGAGGTCCGCAGTTTACCTCGCATTTCTGGAAGGCGTTTCAGAAAGAGTTGGGCACCCAAGTTCAGCTGAGCACAGCGTTTCATCCTCAGACGGACGGTCAGTCCAAGAGGACTATTCAAATTTTAGAAGATATGCTCCGAGCCTGTGTTATCGATTTTGGAGGTTCGTGGGATCAGTTCCTGCCTTTGGCAGAGTTTGCTTATAATAACAGCTATCAATCGAGGATTCAAATGGCTCCTTATGAAGCCTTGTATGGTAGGCGGTGTCGTTCTCCGGTTGGGTGGTTTGAGCCGGGAGAGGCTCGGTTGTTGGGTACAAATTTAGTTTAGGAGGCCTTAGATAAGGTCGAGATCATTCAGGATAGGCTTCGTACAGCTCAGTCCAGGCAAAAGAGCTATGCAGATCGTAAGGTTCGAGATGTAGCTTTCATGGTTGGTGAGCGAGTATTGCTCCGAGTGTCGCCTATGAAGGGCGTGATGAGATTTGGGAAGAAGGGCAAACTTAGCCCTAGGTTTATTGGCCCATTCGAGATTCTTGATCGTGTGGGAGAGGTGGCTTATAGACTTGCTTTGCCACCTAGCTTGTCAGCTGTGCATCCAGTGTTTCATGTATCTATGCTATGAAAGTATCATGACAATCCATCGCACGTGTTAGATTTCAGCACTTTCCAATTGGACAAGGATCTGTCGTATGAGGAGGAGCCGGTAGCTATTCTAAACCGGCAGGTTCGACAATTGAGGTCGAAGATTTTTCCTTCAATGCGTGTTCAGTGGAGAGGTCAGCCTCCTGAGGCATCGACCTGGGAGTCTGAGTCTGATATGCGAAGCCGTTATCCTCATCTATTCCCTGACTCAGGTACTTCTTTCTTTTGACCGTTCGAGGACGAACGGTTGTTTTAGAGGTGGAGAATGTGACGACCCAAAGGGGTCATCACTTGTTTTCTTAGTAATTCCGAGCTTTCGAGGCCTTGAAAACCTCAGTCTTAGTTTCCTTGATTTGCGTGCGTAGTCCGGGCACGCAGCCGGAAAGTTTTCATGTTGAAATATATGAATTATGTGAAAAATTTAAAGAATTTTGATATTAATATGATTAAAGTTGACTTTGGTCAATATTTTTGGTAAATGGACCCGGACCCGTGATTTGATGGTCTCGGAAGGTCCGTAAAAAAATATGGGACTTGGGCGTATGCTCGGAATCGAATTCCGAGGTCCCAGGCCCGAGAAGTGAATTTTACCGTAAAATTATTTTCTGAAAATGTTTAAGGAAAATAAAAATGAAATTTGATCAAAAAGTAATCATATCGGGCTCGTATTTTGGTTCTGATGCCCGGTATAGGTCATATATGTTGTTTAAGCGCTTCCTGTAAAGTTTGGTTGAAAACGGACGTCGTTTGACGTGTTTCGGCCTTAAATTGGAAAATTTGGAAGTTTATGAAATTTGAAAGATTTCTTGGATTTAAGGCTCAATTCATTGATTTTGATGTTATTTTGGCGATTTGATCGCTCGAGCAAGTTTGTATGATGTTTTTGAGTCAGTGTGCATATTTGTTTTGAAGCCCCGAGGGCTCGGGTGAGTTTCGGATAGGTATCGGTGTGGTTTTGGACTTAGAAAAATTGCAGAAAATCTGCAGCAGACATTCCTTCATCGCGTTCGCGTCCCTCTGGTCGCGTTCGCGATGCTCTCCTCCCCCCTACTTCACGTTCGCGATCCACCCTTCGCGTTCACATACAACAAACCCCGAACCCCAGCCATTTCCTCTACGCGTTCGCGGAGCCTGGCCTGCCCATTCTATGCGTTCGCGTAAGGCTCACACGTTCATGTAGGCCAACTGTGAAGCCCCCAATTTTTTCTTCTATGCGTTCGTGACTAGCTCCACGCGATGCCCAGACCCATCCAAACCTTCGCGAACGCGACACTGTTCACGCGAACGCGAAAGGCAAATTTTTTGCCCAGTGATCTAAGACCCAAAACAGAACAGAAACGGGATTTTCATCCCATTTCTCAAACTCTCTCTTCTCCACAGCTTTTGGGGAGATCTTTGGAGCATTTCTTCACCAAAGTTCATTGCGTAAGTATTGTTTAACTCGTCTTCTTCATTTTTCATCAACAACAATCAAATTCTTAGGCCTAAACATGTGAAAATAGGTAGAAAATTAAAGAATTGGATATAGTTAGGGTTTTCAAAAAATTTGTGATTTAGACCTCGTTTTGGGGTCGAACTTAAGAACAAATTATATATTGAACTCGTGGGGTTATGGGTGATCGGAAAATGGTTCGAACCTCGTGTTTTGACCACGTGGGCCCGGGGTCGATTTTCACTATTTTCAGGCAGAATGTTGTAGAAAATATATTTTAGCCATTTGGATTAGGTTGTGAAGTATTATTAATGATGTTAAATCAATTGTGTATAGATACGATTGAATTGGAGCCAAATTCGAAAGAAAAAGGTATTACTAAGGATTGAGTTGGCCGTAAACCTTCGAGGTAAGTGTTTGATCTATCCTAGCTTGAGGGAATAGGAGTTGAGTATATTTGCTAATTATTATGTGTGGAGTCCGACGTATAGGCATGGTGACAAGAATCTATACGTTGGGGGTCGAACAGGACCGTGAGTCTTAAATTGATAATCTCACATTCTTATTTGATTCTATGAAAGAATTATTTGTTGAGCCTTGGTACCGAGTTATTGTATCTTCCCTTGCTGGGATAACTGAGTTGTCGGTTGTATTCCCTTGTCGGGACCTTGTGCAATTATTGTCACTCCCCTCGTACTTGAGTTGCATTTATAGTTTGGGTGAGTTCTTGGCATGAATATAATAAGGATCGGGTTGCACGCCGCAACGGTATAATATAATAATCGGAAGGGTCGGGTTGCACGCCGCATCACTAACAAATATATAACCGGAAGTGTCGGGTTTCACACCGCAATGGTATAATATAAAAACCGGAGGGTCGGGTTGCGCGCCGCACGGAGTATGGACCAAGTATGTTGATTTCATATGTAGAGTTGTTACGTGTTTTTCCTTATCTGTCGTATTGTACAACTTCACTTCTTATCCGACGAGTTTATGTTTAAATTGTTGTTACCTAGAGCATGTTTTCCCTTCCCAAATATTTAATGTTGTTTCCTGCTATTTTGTTGTGTATATATATATATATATATATATATATATATTTTGAATTGTATATGTTTATGTGAGTGTCTGGTTCTAGCCTTGTCACTACTTCGTCGGGATAGGCCAGACACTTACCAGCTCATGGTGTCGGTGGTTCTGATTCTACACTCTGCGCTCTTTTTGCGCAGATACAGGTTTCGGACAACAGCAGTAGTAGTAATGCGAGTGTTTGCATTCCGGCCACCGAGACACCGAGGTAGCCTTGCAGGCGTCCGCAGGACCCGGCGTCTCCTTTATCTTTATTTTTATTTTGTTATCTCATGTATTCGAGACAAACAATTTTATATTTCTTTCAAATGGTTGTGTTCAGTATTCTTAGAAGTTCGTGAGTATTGTAACACCGGTTCTTGGGTAGTGAATTATGTTTGGATTTTTGTATCGCATCTAGTAACATTTACTAAGTCTTTCGCTAAATTAATTTATTCCGCTGTAATCATATTATTATTGCTAAATGTTTTAAGATAAGAGTTGAAAAACAAAGGAAGGATCAGTAAGAGTTGGATTGCCTAGCTCCCACTAGTAGGCGCCATCACGACTCCCGATGGTGAAAAATCCGGGTCGTGACATGTATGCTTCGCGTTCACGGGTAGGGCACTGCGTTCACGAAGGGTAATTGTGGTCATGGAAAATTTGAGCATCGCGAACGCGAGAAGGCCCTCGCGTAGGGGTGTGCATTCGAATCGGTTTATCGATAAATCGAATCGATTATTTGTTATCGGTTCATCCATAAACCAAATCGAAAAAATCGAAACTTTATTGAAACGATAAGGATAAGCATATGTACAAATCGATAATCGATAAGTAATTATCGATAAGGGTCAAAATCGAATCGATAAATCGAATGCACACCGCTAATTATTTCATCTACCACATTTAAGGAATGATCATATTTAAAGCTGAAGGGAATGAAGATCAAATTAATGGAAAATAGAATTAGCAGTGATGATGTATTTTTATTTTTTTTAATACCGTTGGAGTGTTGGTGGCATATATTTGATCCCTTACTTTAGTTTCGTTGCATATGTCTATTGACACAATTTTTATGTTATAAACGGTGTTCGTCTTATTTTAGCTTCTTTTTGTCCATATTAGTTAGGCGTGTTTATAGCGATATACTTTCCGTGGAATCCCGCAAATTTTCTTATTGGTGTAATCGATAACCGAATCGATAAGCCCCAAAAATTAATAAATCGAAATCGAAAAAATCGAAACCTTATTGAAACGATAACGATAAGCATATGTACAAATCGATAATCGATAAGTAATTATCGATAAGAGTCAAAATTGAATCGATAAATCGAATGCACACCCCTACCCTCGCGTTCGCACAGAAGGAATTAGCAGCTTGGCAGAAGGGTTTTTAAAACATTTCCTCTGTGAGTCTAAGCCATTTTTCCTCTATTGTTGAACATTTTGACAGTTATTTGGGAGAAATTGAAGAGGGTTTCGAAGTGGATTGATTGGAGGTAAGTTCTATGAACTAAAAATATGATTTAATTGTGGAATTAACCTAGAAATTCATGAAAACTTAGCTAAAAGGGGAAGAACTAGGGTTTGAAAATTGGAGATTTTAAATTGGGATTTGATGGGCCATCTGAGCTCGAATTTGAGAGTTCTTGATATGTATAGACTCGTGGCAAGATAAGAAACCCGTTGATGTAAAAATTTCTAAGTTTCGAGAAGTGGCACCGGGGCTCGGGTTTTGCCAATTTTGGGATTTTTGATGTTTTTCGATTATTTTCGATTGGGTTTTGTTCATTTAGCATATTGTGACGTATTCGTTGTGGTTTTGGTCAGATTGGACGTGCGAGGAGGCCGATTTGAGAGGCAAGGCCATAGCGAGCTAGAGTTTTGGCCAGCTTGAAGTGAGTAGTGCTTGTAAATGATGTCCTGAGGGTTTGAAACCCCGGATTTGCACAACGTAATGCTATATTGAAGTGAGACACACGCTTAATGACGAGCGCGGGGTGGTTTACTATTGGGGATTATGACTTGGTCCGTCCCGATTGATTTTTTTTACCGCGTATTTGACTGAGACTTATTTGTTATCATCACGATTTGGGCTTATTGCCATATTTAGGCTTCATGCCGACTACTTAAATTCTTCGAGGACTTTTATCACTGTTTCCTCACTATTTTGACATATTACTTGAACTCAGTCCTATTGATTAATACTGTTTTACAAAATCAGCCACTTTTACTCGAATTTTGAGACTTAAATGATATTTCCAATGTTGTTTGGGTTGAGCACTACTATTTTACTGGTGCCCGAGGGGGCTTGTGATGATTTCTGGGTTGAGTGAGGCCGAGGGCCATATGCGAGTATATGCTGAGTGATATGAGATACTTTATGTGCCACGAGGTGGCTTGAGTGATGTGAGGCTGAGTGCCGAGTGATGATGCCACGAGGTGGCTTGAGTGATGTGAGGCCGAGTGCCGAGTGATGATGCCACGAGGTGGCTTGATATAGTGCTTGGGCCGTAAGGGGCTCCTCCGGAGTCTGCACACCCACAGTGAGCGCGGGTACCCATATGATCGGGGCTGATACTATTCTGAGCGATTGATACTGAGCCCGAGGGCAGATTTCTATTTGTTATTTACCTGTTGTTTTACCTGAATTACCTATTTTTAAAAGAGATTTCATTTGATTCTTCACGGTTTTACTGCTTTAAGTGATTTTACTGCCTGATATAGAATTTTTTTGTGCCTTTACGTATTTTCATGCTTTCAGTCATTATTTATAATTATTACTCACTGGGTCGGAGTACTCACATTACTCCCTGCACCGTATGTGCAGATTCAAGCATAGCAGAGTCCACTCCTGAGTGCTGATCCTTCCAGACTAGGCAGTGATTTGGAGTTACGAGGTAGCTGTTGACGTCCGCAGCCCCGTGTCTCCTTTATCCTCTATCATTTATGTTTTCTTCAGACTATTGTATCGGACATCATACGTTGTAGACTTATAACAGATTTTGTAGTAGCTCATGACTTGTGATACCCCGATTTGGGCTGTGTCGGGATGGTTTCCCTTTGTTGTTATCGTTGTTTCTGCAATAATGGCTATCTTAATCATGTTTTAGATTTGCTTATGTTAATTAATTGTTAAAAGAGGTATTTCGTTTTGTTTAGGCTGGCCTTGTCTTCACAAAAGATGTCATCACAATCGGGTTCGGGATTTGGATCGTGACACAATCTCGACATAATTAACCACAGTATAACTGATACTAACATAATTAATCCCAACATAATTTTTTTTCAAGCCTAATGACTAAGTAGTTGAAGAATCTTTTTTCTTCCCAAAAATTTCATATCATGTGAAGAGTGCCACAAAACAACTTTTTGCACTTTGTGCTACTGTCAAATCTCCTCATATGTCTATTCGTCTAGCTTCGAATGGTGGAATGCGGCCACTGCTGCACCTAGGCCTTGGGAATGAATAACATTGTAAAACATTTTGTATGCTATATATTATTATTGAAAATAAAATCCATTATTATTCTGGAACCAAGTTAGAATTAGTAGGCGTTTGGACATAAGAATTGTAAAATTCCAAAAAAAGATGATTTTTTTTCCCAAGTGAATATGGTATTTGAAATTTAGAAGTGTATTTGGACATAAATTTTAATTTGGGTTGTTTTTGAAGTTTTGTAAGTGATTTGGGTGAAAATTCTGAAAAACAGTTTTTTGGAGTTTTTCAAATTTTCGAAAATTTTTAATATGCATCTTCAAGTGAAAATTTAAATTTTTATGAAAAAACAATGAGTTCGAAAAAATAAAATTTCTTTGAAAAAAAGGAAAAAGAATTATATGTCCAAACGGGCTCTTAGTACAAGTATTCCAGGTATCACTAATTTGGGAAACTTGAAACTTGAGGATTTCTATGCAAAATTCTATATAACACAAATGTCGGTGTCGAGCATTAAAAGTGGCATTTTAAGTACCGATATGTACGAATGGTATAACAATTATCTTCGATATGGACATGGTGAAATTAAAATTTCCATGAATAGGCGGAGTGAACGTTCTCAAAGAGGAATTTGGTAGCATTTAAGATCTTGAATTAACAATCTTAAATTATGAAATTCTAAAAAAAGTTCTTAACTTATTATAGATAAAAAAGTTCCTTTGACTTTTTATACGCGAGTAAAAAATCCAAATGGTCCCAAGTGGTAGGTGTACTGTGGTCTTTAATATACCAATGAACATGAATAATTACATTTTGTGTCCAGCAACATAAATAGTTCCTTTAGTATACGTAGAACGAGGACAATTTTTTTGAGCTACAGTAATTATGGAATAAGCAAACATTGAATAAAAAAACTCTGGATGTCAACTGAGTAAAATTTTCGACAGAAGAAATTGGTCGCTAGCAAATGAAAATTTGACATGTCAAATAAGTCCAGAATAAGTGTTAGACGTTTCATTGAATTTTACAAAATATATATAAAAAAAGTTCACACAAAAAAGTCTTGTATTTTATCCTCCTAACAAAAATTTGGATAAGTGCAACATATATATATATATATATATGTGTGTGAGAGAGCAATGTTGCTTGGTTATGCTGAATCCATATCTTAAAATCTATATCAGACTCTATTTTAAAATTTAAAAAAAATAGAAGTAAAATAATAAATTGCTATTATTACAAGTGAACAATAAATTTTTAAATTAAAAAAACAAAGTCTTTTCGTTATAAAAAATAAGAAAAGCCTATGTTCTTTCTTTTTTTCTTCTTAAAATGAACTTTTAATACTAATATAGTAAGTAGCATTTATGTAAAAAAAAAAAAAAAACGGGGGATTTTAACCTATAAATTCCAATAAAAAATATACATTAAAGTTAATAGGTACTCGGTACAACAAGTATATAGTTCGAATATTTGTCGCCAAAATCCTGGTAACTAGAGTTAATACCTAACAATCGTAAGTTAACGATTATTTAGTATAGGACGATAGTGTGTGGGAAACTTTCTGCTCCTGAGGCGCATGTTTAGCAAGGTTCAGCTAACGTACGCTTCTGCCATGGCTAGACAACGGAAGAAGGTTCAATCACCGACGAAAGCAAAGGAAACTGAAGGAAACATGGAAACACCAGTTCAATCTCAACCTAGGCGATGACTAACAGGTATGGGAAGTGCACCCACAGTCTCACAATCCAACTCAATATGTGGAAATTAACGGAGCGATAGTTACGCTGGACACCGAAATTCAACAACAACTGATACCTATGACCTTTGGAAGTTTTCTACTACAAAAATTTCAACCAATTATGGAGGAAATTGAATGTGAGGAGGAACAATCTGCAGTGAAGGAAAATTTGGAGACAGTTCATCGACGATTCCAATTTTCAACAGCAGGAACTACTGTACAAATTCCTTCAGCAATAGCACCTTCAAAGAAAATTCGAAATAAGGAAGAGGTATCTACCATGCATAAGAATCGAAGCTCACAAATGGGTAAGACACTGAACTATGTCCCCATGCAATACGAGAAGATATCTTCATTGTGCAAATTGAAGCAGAAGATACAAAGGAACAAGAAATTTAATGGAGTACATCGCTGATTGGGTATGTTTTGGGAGACAATCCATATGAGAAATCAATGGACAATTACATCACAATTTCATTGATTCAGTATATAATGACAATGGAGTGAAGTTGACTGATCCTGTACAAGTGGAGAATAAATTTATTTCCTTCTTTACAAAGCTCATAGGTGAAGGTGGAAATATTCACAGGTGCCCAAATTCAGAGGTTATACACCAAGGGCCATGCATTACTCTCCAGCAGAAAGAAGAACTGATTCAAGGAATTACAAGGGAGGAGATCCTAAATGCAATGAAATATATGCCTCGTGATAAGGCCCCAGGAGTTGATGGTTTCCCTATTGAATTTTTCACCAAACATTGGTAGGAGGTAGGGAATGACATCTAGGAAGCCACAAAATAGTTTTTTGCAACTGGAAAAATGCATAGAGGAGTTAGTAGCACTGCTGTGACTTTAATCCCAAAGGTTCAGAATCCTAGTCATGTCAAAGACTACAGACCTATAACTTGTTGTACAACTTTGTACAAGATAATCACAATGGTTATAACTGCTCATATAAGACGATCATTGGAGGGCTAGTTGGAGAGTCACAATCAACTTTCATTGAGGGTCGTAGTATTAGTGACAACATCCTCTTCACACATGAATTGTTCAAAGGATACAATAGGAGAGGTATCTCCCCAAGACGTGTTTTAAAAGTGGACTTGAGGAAAGCTTACGACACATTAGAGTGGTGCCTCGTGGAAAGAATACTGCTAGAGTTGAGCTTCCCTCATAAGTTCACACGCTGGATTATGGAGTGTATTTCATCAGTGTCATGCTCTCTAAATATCAATGGGGGCCTAACAATACCTTTTAAGGGAAGAAGGGGGATAAGGCAAGGGGACCCAATGTCGCCCTATCTTTTTGTTCTGGCTATGGAGTATTTAGAGAGGGAGTTTGTACAGTTGATGAAAAATAAGGAGTTCAGGTTTCATCCCATGTGTAAAAAACTTGGAGTGGTGCATATATGTTTTGCAGATGACTTACTTATGTTTTGTAAGGCAGATATTCAGTCTATTAGGTTGCTAAAGAAGACCTTCCTTAAGTTCTATGAGGCTTCTGGTCTTCAAGCTAATCCAAATACAAGTTCTATCTATTTGGCTGATATTTCAAATGCACAGAAGCAGGACATTCTGCAAAAGTTGGGTATTTAGAGGGTACCTGGCCATTTAAGTACTCGAGGGTTCCTTTGGCATCTAAAAGCTCTCAATTGTTCAGTGTTGGCCTTTAGTAGAAAATATCACACAAAACATTAATTGATGGACAATAAGGCTACTGTTATATGCTGGATGTGTACAACTGATCAAATTAGTTCGGTTTGGGATTCAATCATACTAGGTCCAGATCTTTCTTCTACGAAAAAAAAAGTGATGAAAATGATTGAAGTTATATGCAGATCTTTCATATGGATAGGTTCTTTAAATGTCTCTAAAAAGGCACTGGTCTCATGGGAGAAAGTTTTCCTACCACAAGTTGCAGGTGGCCTAAATATGATGAACATGATATATTGGAACAAAGCTGCTGTATCAAAGCACTTGTGGGCAGTAGTAAAAAAGAAGGATTGTTTATGGATTAGGTGGATTCATACCTTATATATAAAACATAACATGGTGGAGAACATGCCAATACCCAAGAATGCAGCTTGGGTGGTTCGAAAAATACTGGAAACAAGGTAACTTATTGGAGAAGTTTAAGGAATTCAAGGTGATCTTATGAGTAGACTGGGCCAGTTACAGAAAGGTGAATCCTTCAATATCAGGAAACTCTATAGACTGCAGTTCCCTCAACTCCCTAAAGTACCTTGGAAAGGTATTTTTTTGCAACCAAATCTACATCCCAGATTCAAGTTCATTCTTTGTTTAGTATTACAAAGTAGGCTAGCTACAATTGATAGGCTTTTGAAGTTTGGAGTTCAGATCCCCCAACAATGTATCATCTGTAAGCAAGCGGATGAAGTCTTTGATCATATCTTCTTTGAGTGCACTATGACCAAAGAATTATGGTCGAGACTATTGAAATGACTTGGGCATAACAGAACTATCAGATATTGGCAATGTAAAGTGGCATGGATAAGTTAGTATGCTGCAAAGTAGAATGGACATTGGACAATTGTTACTTGTGTCTTTGGTATGATACCATATGGAGAGAAATGAACAAACACAGATTCCAGGGTGGGACAACTACTGTCAGCAACATTTGCAAGGAAATAGCAATCCATATACACAGGAAGGGCCGATTAATACAACATTGGCAAGGAGAGTTCGAAAAGCTTAACTGTTATCCTTAGGCGACTGTCTCTCTTACTAATGTTTAGGACCCTGTATAGGATTCTGCTGTTTTATTTTAGTTACTTAGTCGAAGTGCTCTTTTACTTAGGCTACATGATTGATGTAAATAGGAGTATGGATGGTTAACATCTACTTGCTTTGTAAAGTCAATTTTTGAAAGAATAGAAAATGCTATTTACCAAAAAAAAAAACAAACAATTATTTAGTATAATAATCAACAACCAACTCGAACACCTTCATCATATTAAAAACCTATATGATTCAGACATAAATTATTTTCCTTTAACATTTCTCTTCCAACTCCATGCAAAAAGGAAATGTAAAAAAGGAAAAAGTAGAAGAAAGAAAAGGAAAAAAAGATAATGAAAAAAACTGAACAAAGAAAACGAAAAGAGTATAAATGCGTGAAGTACTAATGTGCAGTGCTCCCAATCGCTATTTATTTCGACTCATTTAGCCAGTGTCCCATTCAGCACACTTCACTTTACTGAATTTGCTCAAATTAGGGTTTTTACTGATTGAGATGTATTGGGATAACAATACTACGATACAATGGGGAACAATCCAAACAAGCTGTTAGAGGAACCTACAATGGAAGAAACAATTGAACAACAACAAATTCAAAATCAAAATCAATCCCCAAAACACACTCAAGAGAATTTAGGGTTTGAGTCCCAAACTCCTCAAACGTCGTTGATACCTTCCGATCTCAATATCGAAAGCCCTAATCAAAATCAACCAAACGAAAATGACGATGAGGATGAGATGGCGATGCAAATCATATGCGAAGAGCTTTGTGATTTGGTCTTGAACCAGGCCTTAGAAAAAGAGAGAGAAAAAGAAGATATTCACCACCTTGATCCCGAAGAAAATGGAAAAATCAATGTAAACGAGGTTGAAAATGTTGAAGGGAATGATGATGGATGGGGAGATGTTGGCGAATATGGTGATTATCATTATGATGATGAAAATAGGAGCGGAAGTGTCAATGGGAATGACAATGAGAATGATGGGGAAAAGGAGAATGGCTATGAAGGGAATTCTAAGGAAGGAGGAGGGTTTAATGCAAATAATAATAAGATTAAGAGGAAGTTTATTTACCCTTTAAGACCCGATGCTCAGGATTGTCCTTATTTTATGAAAACTGGCGTGTGTAAATTTGGATCCAATTGCAAGTATAATCACCCTTCCAGAAGAAAAAACCAGGTAAAATTTTTGATGGATTCGGAGTTGATCCTACTTTTTTTTAAAATTATTTACAAGTAATTTGCTACGTTCATTCGTTTTTTTGGTTAATCGAATGAATTTATTGTTTGTTTGCAACTGTGAGGAGTATGGTGTGGATGGATCTTAGTGCCTGTGCATAATGGTATAATATATCTTTGTTGTTTTATGTGTTAAAGTTACAGAGAATATTAGAACCTTTGTTCTTTTGCAGTGATGAAGTAGTGGGGGATTGGAGGTAGGAGTTAACTGATTGCTAGGTTTTACTATATTACTGACGTTTGCAGATCAAAGTAATGCTTTTTTGTTGACATTTTTGCTAATGAATGATTAGGATGGTAATTCATTGGTTTTAGGGAGGTTGCTTGAATCCTGGTGTGGTCTTTATTGCATTTGTTGTTTGTATAGTTGGCTCTAAAGTAAATTTTTGCTGATGTTACTATGTTAGCCTCTTTTGCCAATTCTTCAGCAGGGGACAAAGGAGAAGGGAAAGCAAAGGGAAGAAAGCCAGGAAAGGCCAGGGCAGATTGAATGCAAGGTTGTGGAATTTATCTTTGCTAGCAATTCAGCCAGAAAATACAAATCTTTGGTTATACTGTGCTTGCTCTTTTATGAATAATTTGATTTGATCAATGGCACATACCATAAATTTAAACACTAGACCTGGGTAGTCGGCATGGTCCTGCCGTTACTTTTGATATTTGGCAGCATGACTGATATGACCTGTCCATAGTTGAGTTAGTAAAATATTTTGGCATAGATCAGCTATGGTACATGCCCCATGGGGTTAAGATATATAAAATCAAAGTGTCAATTTAATGATGTCAAATCTAGTTAAATTGTATAAGTGCAAAGCAATTGCTTTTGATAACAATGTATATTACAGCATGAAATATTTAATTAGTTAGCATTAGGCAAGAGGGGTTGCTCTGATGGTAAGCAACCTCCACTTCCAACCAAGAGGTTGTGAGTTCGAGTCTCCCCAGCAGCAAGGTGGGAAGTTCTTGGAGGGAAGGATGCCGAGATTCTATTTGGAAACAACCTCTCTACCTCAGGGTAGGGGTAAGATCTGCGTGCACACTACCCTCCCCAGACCCCACTAAGTGGGATTAAACCGGGTTGTTGTTGTATGGTATCAAATGGAGAATGATTGTAGTGAAGTTCTCTCTGTTTGTTTATTAGAATTGACTCATAGCTTCTCCTTCTTTGTGGTTTCCTTTCCATTGTTTTGAAACTTGGTTAATGTATTCAAGAACTTATTTTTGTGGCGAAAATGATGTAGCAACACATAAGAGGGGGATAATTTAACTTAACAAAAAGAGGAGGATAATTTAACTTAACAAAAAGAGGGAGATAATATAGTGCAAGATGTGTAAGTAATGGCATCAATTAGAAAATGAAGGCCCTGATTAGGGTGTTTTACAAATTATTGATGTGTGTATGAAATGGTTTTTACTCCCTATGTCATGATTTATGTGGCCATGTTCCATTGTACATGGAGTTTAAGAAACAAATTAAGGTTTCTGACACAAGTACCAAAATTGTAGTTACTATCAACAATAAAATGAGAGGTGGTGAGAGTTCTACATGTTTTTTCTAATTTCTGTCATAAAAGGTGAACATTAAAGGTAAAATGGAGATGATAAGACTAAAGAGTTTTCCAAATACAGAAGTGTGACAATCCTTTTGAGGCAGAATATAAAGAAAGTGTGCTAAAGAGTGTGACAATCATAAAGGTTGAATACTTACCAATTTGTCCTTAATTCAATTAATTGGAAAAAAGGACTGGGACCAATGTTCACTCAGTGAATATTTAGTGAGTAAAGATTAACATTGAAAGTTGACACATTTATGATATTCAATTGTTTGGAAGATGTTCCCATGTGTTATCCAAGTTACACTTGTGGTATTCTATATTGATACTTGATAGGTTTTAGCAGAGTAATGAGATTAAAACATAGAGTTGCGCACAACTCCAGGAAGCTAGCTGAAATCGGAGAACATGATGCCATGTCCAGGAGATTCCTTCCTCCTTTAAGCTACATGAGAACTATTTTTAAGAATTTGGTCTAGGGAGGTGTTTGAAAGAGTTAAAAGTGTAGTTGAGGGAGTTTTGATGAACGAAATTGGAGAGTTAAAAAGAAAAGGAAGGGTTTGTAAGGAGAAAAGTAGAAGGGCAAGGAGAACTTGTTAATATGATGATTACTCAAGTTATCAGTTGCAGACAAGAATCAAGGGTGTTATAGTTGAAAAAGAAGATAATAACAGAATTCTTTCACCAATTTGCTATTGTTGACTGAATGGTATATTTGTTAATACAATGGGTGAGAGGGGTTTTTGGGGGCCGGGGGAAGGATAAAAGTTCAAGGGGAGGTAGGAGGGGCTATTAAGGGATTCTTTACATTCGTATAAGGATGATGTGGTTTTGGAGGGAAAGATTACAAGGAATTGGTTTTAGTGACGTAGGAAGAGAGATGTGGTTGGAGAAAGTTTTGGTCGAAGGACATGGGAGACTGTCAGGCATTCATAAGTTGTGTGTGAGACAAAGCCTCATGTCGGGATGGCTTCACAACAACATTCTTTTATGTATTTTATAACAGAATGAATGAGAACATTGTCAATGAGCTAAATTGAATTATATCCTCTTTACAAACTCGAGAGGAGTCTCCATCCATTATTGTGATGAATTGAATAAGACTGAATGTCAAGGGTTCTAGACGTATGAGTCCGATGGAAGACTATTAAAATGTGTGTAGTCCTCTATGCGGGTAAATATCCAAAAAGAAAGTCCAAAGAAGGCACTCCCTTTAAACTTGAGGAAGTATCAGAGGTCATCATATCTCATCTGAAAATGCTTTTGCTGAAGGAGGATTAGATATTGGATGCGCTCTTTGCTTTGTTCCTTGTGATTGATTTTAGCACTAGTGTGGTTCGCTTCCTGCTTTTGCTGTTTCATTAGCATCAATATGATCTTTTCATAACTTAGTAATGTCATGATCTTCTACTTAGTAATGTCATGTTATATGGTGTTTGACAATGTGGTTATTAGTACTTGGGATAATTGACTTTGCTGCCTTCAAGGGGAGGTATTGTGGTGTATGTTATTTGCGGATGATATAGTTCTGTTTGACATGACTCGAGGAGGTGTTGACCACAAACTGGAGGTTTGGAGGCAAGCTCTTGAGTCTTAAAGGTTTCAAGCTGAGCAGGACCAAGACGGAGTACTTGGAGTGTAAGTTTAGCGAAGTTACCCAAGAAGTGTGGGCTTGATACACAGGTCATCGAGAGAAAGTTTCAAGTACCTTGGATCTATGATACAAGGTAACAGGGAGATTGATGAGGATGTCACGCACTATATCGAAGCAGGATGGATGAAATGGAGGCTCGCTTTCGGTGTTTTATGTGATAAGAATGTGCCGCTGAGACTTAAAGGTAAGTTCTACAAGGTAGTAGTTAGACCGACTATGCTGTATGGAGCAGAGTGTTGGCCTGTCAAGAACTTACATGTCCAGAAGATGAAAGTAGCTGAGATGAGGATGTTAAGGTGGATGTGTGGGCATACCAGGTTAGATAAGATTCAGAATGAAGTTATTCGGGATAAGATGGGAGTGGCCTTTGTGGAAGATAAGATGCGGGAGGTGAGGTTGAGATGATTCGGGCATGTTAAGAGGAGAAGCATAGAAGCTCCAGTTAGAAGGTGCCAGATGCTAGCCTTAATGGGTATCAAGAAGGGTAGAGGTAGGCCTAAGAAGTCTTGGGGAGAGGTGATTATGCAGGACATGGCGTGGCTAGAGCTGACTGAGGACATGACCCTAGATATGAGGGATTGGAGGTCGAAGATTAGGGTAGAAGGCTAGTAGGTAGTCGAGCGCTTCTCTGTGCTACTCAGTTCACTAGCATTAGTGTTAGTATGATATCTTTTTATAGATTGCTATTACTACCTAGAGTTTAATTGTTTTTTTGGTTTCGGTCTTATTTTTATCTTGTTGTTATTCCTGCTTGTTGTCATTAATCTATCGAAAACGGCCTCTCTACCCTTCTAGGGTAGGGGTAAGGCTGCATACTTCTTACCTTCCCCAAACACCACTTGTGGGAAATTACTGAGTTTGTTGTTGTTGGCTTCATTAGGTCGCATTGACTTTGGAAGTTCAATGACTTTCTTGGCCAACAACTCGTCGAGAATCGGGGGATGTCAGAATTGCTAGTGAGTTAGTGGATTACATGATAACAATAACTAGTAACAAAATCTACTTTAGCATAAATTTAAAAAGCAACATGTTGATTTCTACTTTTTGCCATCTTTAACTGCGTCTTTAAGTTGGAACGCTAAAAGGAAGATTCCTGTCTTTGTCCTTAGTAGGAGAGGTTTGTTATTCCCTTTTCATTTGTTAGGGGAATTTGTTGATATTCTGTATTTAGAAGCTCACCTGTTTCTCAGTGCCAGTAGATTTGGCCAGGGCAGTGAGCCGATTATGAAGTTTCTTCTGCTTTTGCTCAATACAGGAAAACAAATTCTTATTTAAGTTTGCCAGAGTAGTGATTGCTTAAGTAGGTACTCCCTTCGTTCCAATTTATGTGAACCTGTTTGACTGGGCACGGAGTTTAAGAAAAGATGAAGACTTTTGGAATTTGTGGTCCTAAACAAGTTAAAAAGGGCCCCAGAGTATTTGTGTGGTTATAAAAGCTTCTCATTAAGGGTATAATTGTAAATTCAAGCTAAATTATTTTTCAAATTTAGAAAGGGTTCATTCTTTATGGAACAGACCAAAAAGGAAATAGGTTCACATAAACTGGAACGGAGGGAGTAATATTTTGGAATATCCAATCAAAGGTACTATATGGTGGACTGAATGCTTCTTTTATGAGGAACTATTTCAATTCCAACATTCAGATTGTAGTACTTTTGCTGAGCAATGATTTGATACACATAAAATCAAAAAATACTCTCAATTCTTCTCTTTGATGCAATTCTTTTTACTGCAAGAACTTAATATTTCGTTCTATGCACTATTCTTAAATTTCTTCTTGGCTATATCTTGAGATAGGAGTGAAAGATGACTACAACAACAACAATCCAGTATATTCCCACAAGTGGGGTCTAGGAAGGGTAATATGTACGCAGACCTTACCCCTACCCCTAGGGACAGAGAGACTGTTTCCAGGAGACCCTCGGCTCAAGAAAGCAACAAAAGACGATATATTAGTACTATCAATAGACTCATAATAAAATAACATAAAATACATAGCATAACATAATTAACAAAATAGAAGCAATATAAAAAATATAGGAAATACGAAAAGTATCAGAGTTATACTAATATCCAACCAATAAAGCCCTGCATCATTAGATGATCAGTGACATCCTAAGACGAACTCCTAACTGGCTAGTCTCATTCTAGTGCGCTGTAGAAATATCCACAATTCCCCCTAACCTACAACCTTAATGCTCGACCTCCTCAATTCCCTGTTAAGGGCCATGTCCTCAGTAATCTTAAGTCGCGCCATGTCTTGCCTGATCACCTCCCCCCAATACTACTTAGGTCTTCCTCTACTTCTCTTCATGCCCACCATAGCGAGTCGCTCACACCTTCTCACTGGTGCATCGATGCTCCTCCTCTGAATGTGCCTGAACCATCTGAGTCTAGCTTCCCGCATCTTGTCCTCCATGGGGGCCACCTCCCGAATATCTTCATTCTTAATCTTATCCATCCTTGTATGCCCGCACATCCACCTCAACATCCTCATCTCTGCTACTTTCATCTTCTGTACGTGGTAGTTCTTAACCGGCCAACACTCGGTCCCATACAAAATGGTAGACCTAACCACTGCTCTATAAAACTTACCTTTTAGTAACAGTGGCACTTTTTTGTCACACAGGACTCCCGTCGCTAACCTTCACTTCATCCACCCCACCCCTATACGGCGTCGAACTCCCCGTTCCCCTGAATAACTGACCTAAGGTACTTGAAACTACCCCTATTAGGGATGACTTGAGAGTCAAGCCTCACTTCTACTCCCGCTTCTGTCGGCTCGGCCCCGAATTTGCACTCGAGGTATTCCGTCTTCGTCCGACTCAACCTGAAACCTTTAGACTCAAGGGCATGTCTCCAATGTCTCGTCAATTAGGACTATGTCATCAGCAAATAGCATGGACCATGGCACCTCCCTTTGAATATGATGCGTTACGGCATCCATCACCAGGGCAAATAGGAAAGGGCTGAACGCAAACCCTTTGTGTAAGGAAATGTGACCATATGTCATGTAGAAGCTATCAGTAAAACCTTCGACTATCTTGATGTGTCTACACATGAAGCCTTTGCCGCATGATGTGATTGAAATTGACTTTTAATTGATGATTCATTGGTTAACAATAACGAGAAGAGCTTTATCAGAAACAATGATGAGAACACTGGCTGTTAAAGTCTTTAGTTGTTGGTATAATTATTCTTTTTCTTTGTTTTTTTCTGATGATATACTGTTTTTGTTAGGACTTTTAAGATGTTGCTTTAAAGAATTGTCTTCATTTCTTTTTGTCGATTTTTAGTTGTGTAGTAAGTAATTAATGTTTGTGTACAATACCCGAATAACCCTCTTGCAGAAATGTAGGGTAAGGCTGTGTATGATAGACCCTTGTGGTCCGGCTCTTTCTCAGACCCTGCGGATAGCGGGATCTTAGTGCACCGGGCTGCCCTGACCTTTTTTACAATACCCGAATAACTTCGATCTTTTAATTACCTATGTCTTGCATTCCATTTTTTGTTCTGTGCAGTATTACCTGACATCAGGGGGTTGCAAGTATGGAAAAGCTTGTAAATTCAATCATAGTAGGGAAAAGGGTTCCATGTCACCTATTGCGGAGTTCAACTTTCTTGGCCTGCCTATTCGTCCGGTATTACTTCTTTCCACTGTTTTAGAAGTTTGGGAATCTGAGATTTTTTCTTGAGGGATCATATATGCTAATTTTCATTCCAGGGAGAGAAGGAGTGCCCTTACTATATGCGTACTGGCTCTTGCAAGTATGGGTCCAACTGTAGGTTTCATCATCCTGATCCTACCACTGTGGCTGGAGCTGATCGTTCTTCTGGATATAACAACAGTGGATCTGTTCCCGTACAAGCTGCCTCCCATCCAGCTGCATCTTCTTGGTCTTCGCCAAGAGCATTGAATGACACAGCTCCTTACGTACCAATGATGTACCCACCAACCCAAGGCATTCCTTCTCCAAATACCGAATGGAATGGGTATCAGGTAGTCCTTAACGAAGCTTAATATTTATCTGTTGTATGTTATATGATGCGTGCTCTGTTTTGTAAGGTTTTCTGCTTTTTGGTATACTATTGGTATGCGGGTGCTTGTTGGCCTTCAATAAAATTTTATTACCTTATCAAAAAATGGTGTATTCTGAAAATTGGAGTTATCAGGTCACTACTCACTAGTGCATCTTTAGTCCTTTTGACCTTCTTTTGGGGTGTTATCTGAAGCAGGTATTTCAATCCATGCTAGTAATAATATGGTTTTAATGTCAACTTATGTAGATAGAGATGGAAATTTACCGGTATATTTTAGCCTTATCATGTGAGAACTATACTTGTTCAAGTTTATATGTCGTGGCACTCATCCTTGGGAAGGAAGTTGCTGGTTATTGGACAGTATGATAAATGCTAAATAAAAGAGATAAGTATACAGTACATTCTGAACTTTTGGGGTCTTCCATATTAGCTTTGACTGGATTTTGTAGCAATACACTTTACTGCCTGCGCTTACTTGTTTCTATGTTTTTGCTGATTGAGGCCCCGGTCTATCCAACGGCCGAGAAGAGACTACCTACTCCTCCAGCATTTGCTATGAACAATCCAGCAACCAAGACCAATTACTATCCACGGCCGCTACAGCCACTGCTGGTTGAAGAATATCCTGAACGTCCCGGTCAACCTGATTGCAGTTACTTCATTAAAACTGGAGACTGTAAATACAAATTTAACTGCAAATTTCACCATCCAAAGTCTCGAGTATCAAAAGCAAACTCAAGTATTCTTAATGAGAAGGGCCTGCCGCTAAGACCTGTACGTTTTTCTTCTGTCTGGATCTTAAACTTATTTAATGTTTCTTCCTAGAATTTTTAGCTTTTGACATTTAGGTCAATAAACTTGCTGTATAAGTGATTCAATTACCTCCTAGTTGAGCTGTATGCTGTCTCTTATTTGTATATTGTGCATTATTCATTTTATGCTACTTATACTTTGGTTTATCATATGTTTTTTTATTTTTGAATTATAGGATCAAACTGTCTGCTCATTCTACAGCCGTTATGGGATATGCAAGTTTGGCCCTGCTTGTAAGTTTGATCATCCAGAAAATTATGTTGGATCTGCTTCATCTACCGAGTATGGCTTTGATCAGCCTCAGCAATCACAGATGTCTCTAGGATTGCAAGTACGGGAACTGGAAGTGGATCGCTGATACAGCAGTCTGTATAAGTAATTTTGGGATCCAGTTACCTCTAGAGTTTAGAATTTAAACCATATGTCAATGGTTGATCTTCTGAGACTTGAAACTCAATCAACATGAGTATAAGTTCTCTGATCTGCTTAAAGGACAGCACGATAATCTCTCATGTTTCATGTTGTTTAAAGCGCAGGCAAAATAGGATACTGTAAATTATTGATAGGGCGTTTTGTTTTAGATTAAATGATGATATTTGGATACTGATTCTGCCTATTACTAGGATGTTTGCAATTTCAGCAAAGGGGATGATCAGGTTATTTAGCGTGTTTTCCCCTTTGAATAGAGCTTCAAATTTTTTACTTTTGATTTTCGTGTTGATTTTTCAGTTGGTTAAAATTATTTTCAGATATCTTTTACCTGTGTCCGTAGCTCCCAGGGAGGCTAATAGCCTGTTTGGCAAAAAAACACTTTTGGCCAAAAATTGAGGTGTTTGGTCAAGCTTTGGAAGAAAAAAAAGTACTTTTGAGGAGAAGCATAAGCAGTTTTGGAGAAGCAGAAAAAAATAGCTTCTTGGCTTTTCTCCAAAAGCACTTTTTTGAGAAGAACTTTTGAGAAAAATACACTTAGAAATAATTTTTAAAAGCTTGGCCAAACATTAATTACTGTTCAAAAGTGCTTTTCAAATTAATTAGCCATACTTTTCACTTAAAGCACTTTTTAAAAATCTCAAAATAAGCTGATTTTAGAAGCTTGGCCCGGGCAATCAGACATGGCAATGCTTAAATTTTTGATGTGCCCACAGGTTACCTTTTCTTTTCTCTATTACCTCTAAAAAAATTTAAGGAACTTTGAGAGCAGGATATTCTGGTCTAAAATATTAGGGGTTTTGACACAGTTATCCATAAAAATAAAACTATTTATCTTTGTCTATTCATTTATTTTTTTACCCATAAACTATTTACATTTTCTACCCATAGTAATTTTTGTGGGGAATTTTTTCTTTGTTCTCCAATTCTTTTTTTATTTCTATGCTTTTTTTTTCCTCTCTTCTCTTCTTTTTTTGCATTTTTTTCTCTTTTATTCATTTATTTTTGCCCAAATTATATTATTGTTATATTTACCATAACTTATTTCACACTCAAATTTGACTCCTTTATTTTTTTTCTTTATTTCTTGTTCCTTTTCTAATTCCACATGATTGCCATGCAAACCTTGATCTCATTCCCTACAAATATCAGTACATACTCTACCATTAACAGTAACACTAACCAGTGATGGAGCAAGAAAACATAATCTACAGTCACTAAATCTCCATATATACTAGTTAAAATATAAATGATAATAAAATATTAGAAAATGCAATAAAAATATAATTAGCAAAAAAGACTTTTAGTACTATATGATACCAATATGATATACATGTATACCAATAGAGTATATGATTTCTCTAGAATATTGCTACAATTATATGTGACTATACTACTGCACCAAAACATTAAAGGATATAATAAAAGTATAAGAAAATTACATGCTCGCATTGCAAGCTAAATATTCGCAAAGCAACTTGCTCATTCCATATTCTAACATGGTATATAGTTGTATGGGTCGTTCCAACAATTGCCTATAAATATAAAAACTATTACATAATACATATAATCTATATCCATCAACACACAAAAATTCCAACACTGCAAATCACGTTCATATAAATAATTTCAGAATAGAATTCACTTAAAAATGTAGCCAAAACAACCAAAACAATGCTCAAACTACCATATGATACCAATATGACATATAACTATATCAACATGGTATACAGTTTTACTGGTTAATTCCCGAAAACTATATGACTATACTACTATTACATAACACACATTCATAAAGAGAAAAATAAAAAAAATAGTTTACCATATATTAATATAATAAAATATTTTAAGATATTGCACTATATTATTATTAAAAGAAAATCAAATATTGTACTAATAAATGCAGTTACAATATAAATGTCGCTAATACAACCAAAAAATGGTTCAACTAGCATATGATACCCATATAGTATATGACTATACTAATAGGGTATATATTTGGAATGAATTGTCTACCAAAATGGTATATTTGTATACTATTTGAGTATATAATACAAATTCGTCTTCTTCTCTTGTTCAACTATATTTCAACCCAAACTTCTAAAATCTACTACAAAATCTCCACCAAATTGACTAAAACTTTAGCTACAACCTCTAATCAACTTTCCAAACAAACCCATATAGGATCGGATCATAATAATTAAAAACTCAAACAAACCAAGTTATGAGTTTCAAGCTTCAAGGTCTTCAATGGTGGATTTGAATTTTTGTACAATAAATCTCCAAAAACTAGTTTGGGTGAAGAGAAAGAAGAAGGTATTAGTGAGAAACAAGTGTGAATTTCCATTGATGATGAACCCCATGTCACGACCCGGATTTCCCACCATCGGGAGTCGTGATGACGCCTACTGTCGGAGCTAGGCAAGCCAAACATTTAAATATTTTTTCGATAACAACCCAACAATAATAATAATAACGAGTCATTTAAATAAATCGGAAGTCTTTAAAACATAACTAACTGAAAATTCAAAATGCGGAAGTTTAATATTTCTATACCCAAGACTGGTATCGCTATCTCACGAACTACTAAAGAGTGCTACAAACAAGTCTGAATTGAAATATATAAATGTCTGTCTCGGTACAATGAAAACAAACTGAAAACATGGAAAGGGACTTCGGCCTGCGAACGCCAGCTAGGCTACCTCGTAAGTCCCTGCACTGAAGTCAGTTCCCGATCAATATCCTACTGCTGTGGTCCAAAAGCCGCTCCGATACCGTGATCTGTGCAAAAGAGCACATAAGTGTAGCATCAGCACAACCGACCCCATGTGCTGGTAAATGCCTGGCCTAATCCCGGCGAAGTAGTGACGAGGCTAGACAGGACTACCAAATCAACCTGTGCAGTTCAATAAATATATATGTGACAAAAGGAAATAATACAGAAACTAAGCAGTTAAGAGGGAGGGAAGCATACTATGGGGAAGTACAGTCCGGATATAAATTTAACAATTTAAGTAAGAAACAGGGCAATAACAATAATTAACGAGAGCAGAAAAATCAACAGTTGCACGGCATCAACCTTCGTGCTTTTACTCTTATTCTCACCAAAAGCAATCAAATAGAGTGCACGACATTACCCTTCGTGCTTTCCCTCACATAACTCTCATATCATGGCACGGAATGATCCTTCGTGCAATTATACTCAAATCAGAGCACGGAATGTCCCTTCGTGCGTAATTAATCAAAACATGGCACGGAATGACACTTCATGCAAACATAATCAAAACATGGCACGGAATGACCCTTCGTGCAAATATAACCAAAACATGGCACGGAATGACCCTTCGTGCATTATCACTCTTCCTCACCCAAACAACAATCACAAGCAAATGGGGCGAGGGGATAAACAAATAATAAGAAATGTCTAGGCAAGGGAATTGCACAACTAACAGCTAAATCCCGGCAATGGAGAATAATCAATATACTCAAACCATCCCGGCAAGGGATTAATCATAATACCTTCTATTTCCTTCATTTCTTACACAATAGTCTTTTTATTGTTCGAGCCAACGCTCCAAAGAATTTACAACCCACAATCCATCCTCATACTCTTCACATTTCGTAGGATTCATCAATTAACATGATAGAGTCATAACAATATCGGAATAAGTACAAACAAGGACCCACGGTCATGCTTGACACCGGTGTATAGATACTCGTCACCATGCCTATACACCGTACTCAATATTTAGCAATTAGCAAACCACACCCTAATCCTATTCCCTCTAGCCAAAGTTAGATCAAACACTTACCTCGAATGCTCCAAACTCAACTCAAGCCTCTAATATAGCTTTACCCCGCGAATTCACCACCAAACCGCTCAAATCTAATCACAAATTACTTGAATGTATCAACAAATGCTAATTGAATCAATTTGAATGCATGAAAATGAATTTCCTAAAGTTTTACTAAAAAATTCCCAAAACGCCCCTGGCCCACGTGATCAAAACCTGAGGTTCGAACCAAAACCAGGTTACCCATTCCCCCGCGAGTCCATATCTATGATTTGTTTTGAAATCGGACCTCAAATTGAGGTCCAAATCCCCAATTTTAAGAAAACCTAGGTTCTACCCAAAATTCCTATTTTCACCCATGAAAAACCTTGATTTTAAGATAAAAACATGTTTAATGATGTTAGAGATTGAAGAAATTAAGTAAAAGTTGACTTACAAATGATTTGGAAGAAGGTTTGTGCTTGAGAAATCGCCTATGGAGTTTGTGTTTTGAAAGAATGAAGAAAATGGGTTTAAAATTTGTCTAAGTATAAAAAATGTAGGCCTCAGATGTGGGAATTGCGAACCCTGAAATCCTGGGAATTACGAGCACAGTATTCGCATTTGCGAACACTGGAGGAAAGGGGGAGGTTCGCATTTGCGAAAACCATGTCGCATTTGTGATTGACCTTCCTCACATTTGTGAATGCCATTGTCGCATTTGCGACCCAAGCTGAAGCCCCCATTTCTCGCATTTGCGATAGGATATTTGCATTTGCGATATCGCTTTTGCGAGAAAAACTTCGCAAATGCGAAGACACCAGACCTGACCTGCAGTATTTTTCCAAAGTTCAAAAATGCAACTTGACACCTATCCAAAACTCACCCGAGCCCTCGAGGCTCCAAACCAAACATGCACACAACCTCAAAAATATCCTACGGACTTACTCGTACGATCAAATCGCCAAAATAACATCATATACGTGGAATCAAGCCTCAAAACACATGATTTTCCTTCAAGCTTCACAAACTTTAAAATTTGAAACTTATAGTCCGAAACACGTCAAACGACGTCCGTTTTCAACCAAACTTTACAGATAGTGCTTAAATCATATATAAGACTTGTACCGCACGTCGGAACCAAAATACGAGCCCGATACCATAGTCTTTTAATCAATTTTCATTTCCTTTTTCCTTAATAATTTCAGAAAAATAATTT
>MU693082.1:7486-65673 GCA_026770625.1 Nicotiana glauca
CCCCCTAATTGACGACCCAATTTTAATTTCAACCCGCCCCAAACCCGTTTGACTAAGCCGTCCGCTTCCCACTTTAAATCCTGGCCGTTGATTGTTTTAATCAACGGCCCTCGTTCACACTTGCCTTTTTAATTCCTCCCAACCCCAACCCTAATTTCATTTTTTCAAAAGCTGCCGGCCCCAAACTCCCTCGTCTCTCAGATTCTCTCTAACACTCGAAACCCTAGCCACCTATGTCATCTTCTCCGACCAGTTATCACCAGAGTCCATGGCTTCCCAGGGCCATGGACTGCTTGTGCTCTCTTCCATTCACTCCCAAACCGTGATTATTCAAGGTTCTTCGAGGTTCGATCTTCAACAGGCTTGTTCAGGTCCTCGGCCGATCTGAGTTCGTTTGGTTTCTCCGGCCCCGTTCCGGCGTGTTCGAGATTTGATAAGGCTTAACCATGGCCCAGACTTGTTCGAAGACCAGATCTTTCCAGGCCTTCTCATTTCTAGGGTTTCTGAGAAACCCTAAAAAGCTTGTTCGAGGTTTTTCTTCCCTTGTTTTCTTAGATCTATAACGGATCCGTGTTATTTTTAAGGTTTTCAAATGACTTCTTACATATTTTTCAAAACTTTGCTTTCACAACTGTTCGTCTTCTCGGACTTAGGGTTTCCTTGATTTTACTTGTTCTACTGTGGTTTTTATGTGATGTTCTTACTGTATTTGTTCTACTGTGACTCCTATGTGTTTCTACTTTGACTCCTATGTGTTTTCTTCTACTATGTTTCCTCCTAACGTTTCCTTGTATTTTTCTTTTACTGTGTTTTCTCTCATCATGTTTTCATGGAACGATTAAGTTCCTTTGGATTTTCTGAGTTTACTCTTGTCTGATTTATTTGTTTTCATCCCTATACTGGACTAATGACGAAAACCCTAGAATTTGGGGGGTTTTCGGACCACTTGTATGTGACTTGCATGTTCTCACCTCAGAACTAGTTTGATTTAAATTTCTGAATTCATCTCTGTTTTTCATATGGTTCTGACCTTTTGCCAAAAACTCTTCTACACTGGATTTTCCTACTGATTCTTTGCAATGACACTACAGTCTTCTTTCATGCTTGGCGTGTTCGTATGCTCCTTATATACTATGAATCTCCCCCTAAATGGTTTTTCAAATTTGCAATTAGTTCAAAATTTCTTCTGAATGTGGCTTGATTGATTTCTTTCCATTTTTGCCCGTGACTCGACCTAAGCAAAACCTTCCTCTTTTTTTAGACTTGATTCATTCATATAAAAACCTCAGACCTTTTGATTTACTGTTTGTTAATTGGTTTTCTTACCTTATTTGCACAAACCATGTATTTTTAAAACATCTCCTTAAATAACTTTCATGTATTTACCCTTATTTGTATACTATGCACAATGTTGTTTATTTGATCCCCATTCCTTAAATATTTCTTGTCCTTTACTGATCAAATCAAAGGAACCTCTGTTAATTCATTGATCCTTGTTGATACTGGACTATTTTCTTTCCTTGCCTGCTTGCCTGAGTTCAAGTATAAATACCCGCTCCTCTTTTGACATAAGACGGAGATACAAAAAACACCTTTGTCTTTGAAATCTGTTACTACTTGCTCTACTATTTTCTCTACTACTACTCTCTACTACTACTTTCTCTACTACTGCTGAGCACTCCGATCCTTTCTCTCCTACTGTTTGAATATTCTGGAGTTCCTCTGAACCCCCAAGTGCTTGCCGAAGTTTTGAGTTTGCTCCTGTTAACTTTCTGGCTATTTACTTGTTGTTGTTTCTCTGTTGTACTAGAATTGCAACTGGTATGTTTCTCCTAGTTAAATAACACCCTCCTACTATGTGTTTACTTCTCCTCTTCTACACATCTTTCCCTACGTGTTTATTTATGCTTCCCTGCACTATGTAACTACATTCAAGTCTGTTCTGCTCTTTCTTTATGCATGCTGCATTTTTGGTCCTGCTATGCTTTCTTGTCCTTCCTTAATATTTTCTGTATATGCTTTTCCATGCGAACCCCTTCCCTCTATTCCCCTTTGTATGCGAGTATTGTTCTGAATCATGGTAGCACCCTATTGTTACCCATGATTCAGGACTAGGTTCTCTTGAACCTCTACTCAAACCAATCCCCATTCCCTCTTCCCCTTTATGTGCTGAGCCTTGACTAGAGCCTGATGGTGTCCTAATCACCATCCAGGCCCAAGTCTGACTTCTAAAGTCTGCTCTTTATTTGTTTGGACCAAGTAAGGGGTCAGGGGTGTGCCAGTCTATGCCATGGCTGGGTATGACCACCCCCTTCTATGGTTCCCTCTCACTTTGCACTTACTCCTAGTTTCTAAGTTCTGCCCCCCTTTGGCAAGCCATGCTTTGGGACCCTTGAGCTCCCTCTGAACTTGGATGCCTGAGGGCTGGTAATTCCACACTGCACTATTCTGTTACAATATTCTGTTATTCAGAGTGTAAGCACTGCCTAGGGTCCTTGAGGCTCTTTGGAACTTTGAAACACTATGGGTAAAGAGAAGGCCTTGGAATCTGGAATCTGGATTTGGTGAAACACATGCTATTGGATATTGAGATTGAATTAGGCTGCTCGGATCTAGCTGTAGGCTGTGATGTATTTTTTTTCTTGTTTACTTTCTTCCTTCTGGTTCTGTAATAATCTTGTAAAAGAACTCGGGGAATATTAGTGAAAGGGTGTGGGAGGGGTTTATTTTATTTACTTGCATATGCTAAAGGGTAGATACCATGCCTATAGGACCAATGTTGTTATTTAATCACTTAGATGTCATGCCTATAGGTTCAACGCTTTAAATCACCTAGAGATCATGTCTATAGGTTTTTGCATTCTTCTCAATTATTTAGAAATCATGTCTACAGGATTTAATGTTCAACCATGCTGCAAATCAGTAGATATCCTGTCTATAGGATCTAATAATCAAACAACTGATTGCATATAGAAATCCTGCCTATAGGAAATGCATGAACGCTAGGCGACTGTAAGGTAATCAAATACTCATTTCGAAACCTATCTAATAACAATAACGAGTCCTAAAAAAGCCAAGGTATAGATATCCTGCCTATAGGGGTTCAAACTCGCCTAATATGTGTTTACTGATCTGACAATTGGCCTTAAACGTTTTTCAACGAAAACTTGTCCAAACCTGTTTGCTTTTGAAATTCGTCCAAACTTGTTCGTTTTCAAAACTCTTATAAATCCGCTTTTAATTCCTTTCAAACTTGCATTTTTCTTCTAATAACGTCTTTAAACTTTTTGGCCTGAATTTCTCCACTTTTCGAAGCTGTCTTCCGAAACTGAATTTCAACTCTATCTTTTAAAGTATCTGCACTCTTTAAACTCTTTTACAATTCTCTTGTCTCTTAATCAAAGCAATCTTTAACAGTCTGTCTCTTTTTTTTTTAAACGTCTCACTTTCGAAAATATTGCTTTACACCTCTGCTGTATGTTTAGTTAAACAATTCTGTCAATTTCAAAGTCATCTCTGAACTCCTACAGTGTCCAATCTGCTGTCTTAAACTCTTCTGCATTAGGTTCTTAACCAGTAACTTGTTTAAAATACCTCAACTTCTGACAATTGGATCCGGGTTGCCTAATGTAGACTTTTTATCCAATTCTATGTGTTGAACCAATCTGTCCGCTGTTTAATTTTAATTTAAAGACCAAATTAGTACATGTAAGACATGCTAAACTAGATGCTATGTGATTTATGGGGTTTATGTGAGCCTCTTATGTATTTGTTCATTCCTCAATATTTGCTACTTGTTTTGTTTATCGCCTTAGCGTTTTATCCTTTTGAAACTCCATATATGCCTATTACCTTTCCCCTTTTAGGATTACAAGTCCTAAACCCCAGGACTGATAGGTTGTGGCAGGGTACTAGCATGCAATAAGTAAAACGGGACTAATCGCGTTTAAATACCTTAACGGGGTGGGAAAGGTATAATATGGATATGATGACCGGTGCGCTAATATCTCGCTTGAGAATGATTGCTGGGTATTGCACCAAAGTGATCCATATTATGTTTAACCTTAGGACCCCTTTCTTCTTCTTTAATGTTCTATCTTAGATTAATGTTTTCAACCAAAATTCCTCTTTTCAAAACAACTTGTGTATTTCTTCTTTCAAAATTTTCAACTTGCTATGTTTATGTGAAAGTTTTGCTTGTTCACGCCTACTCTTAATGTCACAATTAAGCACGACCGGGAACCACACTAGTGGATCTTGAGGGGTGCCTAACACCTTTCCCTCGAGATAATCTCAAACCCTTAACCGAACTCTGGTTTTCTTTCAAAATCTTCTTCTCTTTTTTTAAAGTGTCCTAATGCACTATAATTATTAAGTGGCGACTCTCCAACATCCATAACCCAAATTCCCTGAAAGGGGATAAAAGAGTCATTCCACCTATAATGTCGAAACCCGCTTTTCGCCCTTAGAAAAATAGGGGGGGGGGGTCGACAAACATGACATAATCACTCTTAATATAAGATGTTCAAGAGAAATAACACAACAACCATAATCTATAATGGCTCTACAAGGAAGCCAGTTAGAAGAAGTACCAGCCTCATAAGAAGTCAGTACGAAGCTCCCAATGGATTATGTATGTACCGGAGGTGTGAGTATTATAATAGAACTTCAAGTTATGGACGTGAATTACACCTAGGTAGAAGGGAGGTTATGAAAGAGATAGAAGATAGGATATGAGATTTTAAAGTAATAAAGGTAAAGGTGAACAATGTACAAGAGACTCAAAGGCAGAAGATCATGAATAATCCATGCTTCGGACAGAAGGCTAGAATTACTATAGTTCAATATCCAGGAATGATAGCAGCAGTGTCAGTAGCATACCTTCCAGCCTATGGTCTAGGTATCGAAAAACCTTACTATGACAGTAAAGAAGAGTTAGAGATGATGTGATGTCTCGCTTGATGTCCCAGAATGACATAAGTAAATCTATGATTCAAGTAAGTTGAAAGGTTGCAAGTAATATAAATAGAGTTGTGTAGGTCCCAAGCCATTGTATGTTGTAGCGATAAGGTTCTAGAAGGCAAGAGTAAGAATGAGAAAGGGCGAGCAAAAAAAAAAGGGTAACGGAAATGGATAAGTCCTCAGGATTAAGCCCATGAAAATAAGAAGAGCAGATGGTTTCTCTAAATTATACAAAGCTCACTATAGCCTGAATAAACTCAAAGGAGTCTAAGACTAATAGTATTTAGAATGCCACCCTGGTAATAAAATGAGGGTGTAATTGTAATAGATAAAAGATGACGTTTGAGCCTTCGATTGAGTAATGATCCAACGAAGAAAAGAAATGGATCTTATGAAATTGGACAAGATTAAAATACCCACGCAAGGTGAATCGTATTGGGATGTTTTGAGGTATGGTTATGGAAGCAGGGTATCGCCCCAGGTGGAACAATCTAAGCATTTTAGATGTTCCCCGATAAAATATGAATCCTAGCAGCAATATTAAATAAAAGGTTAAGTTATCAGTGCTATATTGTAGATCAATATTGAGGTGAATAAAAAATGGATGGACAAAAGTCACAAAGTATAAGATGAGATTAGGCAGTCGTTCTTAAGACGAACGATAAAGGACTGAGATTTATACCAAAAGGATATGCAACTAAAGTGACTGGGAGCTTGGTAAGCATACCTCAGTAAAGGTAGGTTGAAGTGAAAATTATGGTATAGTATAACCCATGTAAATGCAGTAAAGTTATGTGATGGGTAACCAGATATATGAAATAAGATATGGCCATATTCGCAAGTTCTACAAAGTATCGAGCAAAGGACTTTAGTATACCCATAGAGGCCCAGAGAGGTATTCTATTAAGACTTGTATACACAAAGTAAGGTCTAGAGATTGACTAAAAGATAAAAAGGAAAAAGGAAAGATGAATCGCATAAGTCCACCTACAAAGCCAGGGTCATATAGGCTGTATAACATGAGGTAATAGTAGTTGCAAGATTAGGAAAATTTCGACCACAGGTCATGATATGAGCAAAAAGACTAAAGGGAGAAGTACCTTAGACTTTGAACTTATTCACAGAACAGTTGCCTAGATGGAAAGAGGACTACTAAAGTATTCGCAAGAGCTATGGGTTATGAGAACGATAAGCGAATCAGTCAACATTCGAGGACGAATATTCCAAAGGGGGGAATGATATTATACCCTATATTTTCGTACATGAAAGTACGCCATAAATAAATTAATGAGTGCCCAGAAGTGAGATGTCACGTCCCGCAGTATTAAATTATGGTGATGTTACGCTTCGCGGTAATAAGTTACGACAGTGTTGCACCCTGCAATATTTTACGTTGAATTTGTCATAAGATAATTGACATCAGTCCAAGGAAAAGAATATTTGGGGATTATAAAGATTATGCTATTTCACAAAGTGATTAGTAAATTCAAGAAGGTGAAAGGGGGATCAAGTCTAAGAAAAATAAATTTTTGTCAAAGTTTGGTATGTTGGGATAAAATACGGCTCAAGCTAAAATACTCGGTATTTATGGACTAGTACCATACAAGATACCACATGACCATAATAGTAAGGTGTATAAGGTATGTGAAAAGTGAGTAATATTTTAAGTAAGTGGGAATAAATCTCAATTTTACGGGTAATTAATTAATTATTGGGTAATGGGACATTACCTAATTAATTGAGAATATATTTGGATAAAGTTAAATCCCACCCCCATAATGTGGCAGCCACACAAGGGTTAACTAAGTGACTAACCATTTTGGTTGAAATGTGGCATAACGTAATATTCTTACGTGTAAACCTGCCAAACTTTTGGCTTAATTGAACTAAAATCAGCAAAGACTAAGGATATCTTCATTTTAGCCTCACCAAAAATCATTTAGAGCCTTTGACAATTCCACTCATATCTTAGTCCTAAGAACTTAAGAAAGAGACATTGTTTTCTAAATCTCAAAATTCCAATTCATTCCACTTGAAGGCTTTGCAACAGACGTTGCTTTTTGAACCTTAAAATTCCAAATTCATTTCATTTTGAGAGCTTTGAGACAGAACGTTGGTTTCTGAATTTCAAACAGTAGCAGCGAGGCTTCTTCTATCAAATTCAACAAAAATATCATACGGATTTTTCCTACTCCAGGTATGTTAAGGCTATCCCTTCTTTCTTTTAGCATGATCCATATGATATGAACGAAACGTGTAAATGCACAAATTCCATATATGAATCTATTCATAGAAGTATTAGAAGTGCCTATATTCTTGAATTTCCATATGTCTTATTATTCCATGGTCTGTTCATGGGTCTCATAAAATACGTAAAATGATGTTATGATATTAATCAAAGGTATAATGGTCTTATGACGTATCGAGAGATTTTGTTATTATATTTCATATGCATTTCATGCATTTATACATGTACATTGACCCATGACTCAGACGGCATTATATACGCATATATATGTATGTATATATATGTATACGGGATATGGAAAAATGTTACGGCGTTATATACGCACCACCACTTGATCAGCTGGTATATGATGATGATGTTGCCCACAGTGGCTAAAATATGATAACGACATTATATACACATATACGGGTATGTATTCAAATGGCGTTATACACGCATATATATGTATGTATTCAAACGGTATTATCTACTCATATATATGTATATATATATATATATATATATGTATATGGGATATAGGAAAGGTTATGGCGTTATATACGTACCACCACCTGATCAGCTGGTATACGATGATGATTTTGCCCACAGTGGCCTATATGATATGATGGAATGCCTTCAGAGGCTGATGATATTATGAAACATGTACCTATGCACGACATGATATTCATACGCTTATGCATGACGCTAAAGGTAATTTATGATTTACAAAGTTCTCTTATGTATTTATTTATGTACCTTACATACTCAGTACATCATTTATACTGACGTCCCTTTTGCCTGGGGACGATGCGTTTCATGCCCGTAGGTCCAGATAGACAGGTCGAGAGCCCTCCAAGTAGGCTATCAGCTCAGCGGAAGATTTTGGTGCGCTCTATTTGCTTCGGAGTTGCATATTTGGTTAGTATGATTTAGACATCTATTGTTTGGTATGGCGGGACTCTGTCCCGACCTTTGTGACATTTATGTACTCTTAGAGGCTTGTAGACATATGTCTTGTACATGAAAGATTGTATGGCCTTGTCGGCCGATGTCTTTAGTTTATAAATAATCGTGTTGGCCTATTAGGGCCGTATGTCATGTGTATATGATAATGTAATAAGAAATATATGTTATGTTGGTACTCAATTGAGTAAGCTACCAGGTGCCCGTCGCGGCCCATCGGTTTGGGTCGTGACATCTAGCCTCCCCTCCTTCACAAAATCCAAAGGCACAGATGGTCTCTGCAAGTAATTTACCAATCATTCGTCCTGAGGATAGCCTAGCATCGGCTATTCTGCAGCTAGAATTAGCAGCTGCTGAAGAGAATAAGATATAGCGTTTCCGCATATTGAAAATGTGGGGCGTCTGGTCTAATGGTAGGGAATCGCCAAGTGCAATCCTTGGATTACCTGAGTTGGTCCCCAGGTCAGGCAAGGTTACTAATGCCCCTGTGCCGAACCTGCTCATCTCATGCGGGCACCTTCCAATACTCCCCAATGATCCTGACATGCCTTCCGTGGTTCGTTCCCAGGCACCGACTTCAAGGGCACTGCCTCCAATGTTCATCTTTTAGGGTCCACAGCTTCAACTAGAAATAACATATGTGACCCTGTACTCTTTCACTCAACCTCCGCAATATGATCTCTCAGTGGAGCAAGAAAAGGTTGTTAAAAATCCCGAGCAAGAGAAAATTTCTCAGAAGATGAAGAGCCTGGAACAAAGCCTGAAAAACATGCAAGGCCTGAGTGGCCAAAAAAGTATCTCATACTCTGACCTCTGTATGTTTCCCCATGTCCACTTGCCAGTTGGCTTCAAGATGTCAAAATTTGAAAAGTACGATGGACACGGAAACGCGGTCACTCATCTAAAATGATGTTGTAACCAGTTAAGGGGTGCTGGTTGAAAAGAGGAGCTGCTAATGGTTTATTTTGGGGAAAGCCTCACCAGAATCGCTTCTGAGTGGTATACGAAACAAGTAATTACTTATTGGCATATGTGGGACGACATGACCCGATATTTGTTCACCAGTTCCAGTATAATGTGGACATCACTCCCGACTGAAACTCTTTGTCCAATTTGAAAAACAAAATCACGGAAAGCTTCCGCGAATATGCTGGAAAATAGCATGAGCAAGCTGCCAGGGTTAAGCCTCCAATGGATGAAATGGAAATGGTCACAGTCTTTCTATAGGACCAAGAGGTGGACTACTTCCAGAACATGATGTCCGCTATGGGAAATCCGTTCGCTGTAGCTATCAAAATTTTGAAAACGGTTTGAAAATGGTTTGAAAACGGTTTGAAAACAGATCGAATCATGAGTCATGCTGCGTTTAAGGCAACATCACAGGCTGCTCAGAATGGTTTGGAGGGTTTGATGAACAACAATGGAAGTGAAGAAGAAGCCATTATGGCTTCCAGCTCGAAGGGAGCCCACATGTCATTCAGCCAATCATATATGCTTCCTGAGGTCCTCAACATTATTATCCCCTCCCAGATGTTGCTTATTCCATGGCACCGCCTCCCTATATGGTGATGAACGCGCAACCTTACCCGTGGCCACAACATTATCCACAAAATCGAGCTCCATCTCCAAGAAATGCCCATCTTTACCAAGCTCCATATAATCCTCAACCAAACGATCCCTAATACAATCCTTACGCAAGAGAGCCTTTCAGAAAGAGTCAGTTTACCCCTATTGGTGAATCGTATTCAAGCTTACTCCAAAAGCTAATCAGGCTAGATATATTGCAGCCAGTCACCTCGAACCGGCCAACCCTGAGTCCCCCTCGCACCGAGCTGATGCTAGATGTGAATACTACTCTAGAGCAGCGGGACGAAATACGGAGGACTATTGGACCCTTAAAAGGGTAGTTGAAGATTTGATTGAAGTTGAAAGAATCGTTTTTTGGGATAAAGAAGCTCCTGACGTGATGAAAAATCTGTTGCCTGCCCACAACATCGGGCCAATATTCGAAATGATTTTTAAAGATGAGGAATTTGATCCGGCACTAAAGGCCATTGCAGCCATGGCCGAGATAGGAGAAAAGCCCAAAAATGATTGCCAAGCATGAAAATTCCCCATAATATTGGAGTCTTAGTAGCCAATCTTGCTATCCGTTCTGCGTTCGGATTATCTCAGGGTGTGATCCAGATGTTTTTACTTTAATGTCTTACTTTCCGATGTAAACCCTTCTATCTTCAAAAATTAAAAATGAAATAAAAAAATCAAAAATCAAATTAAATTAATATTTCATTGTCCAGGAATGTCTTTTTTTTTTTTGTAATCTTGTCATTTTTTTTATTATTCTCTTTTTAGTTTTGTTAAATGAAGATTTAAAAAATATGACATGCTTGCGGACTTCATGCCAAGATCCTGAAACTGTCAGATCTCGAAATAAAGAATCAAGGATTAGATCGCAATGAAGATAAATTTTAAGGAAATAAAACAAAGAGTTCGAACAATTGACAAAAAATTGGTTCCCAGATTGGAAAGGCCCATACATTGAAACAAGAGTACTGCCAAAAGAGTGCGTTGTACTTGGGATACATTGAAGGAAATGATCCTGAAATAATTGTCAATGCAAATAAAGTCAAAAGGTACTATGTTAAATTCTCCATATAGTTCTAATATTCTCCGGTTGGGATGACGAAGGCTTTCATTCTCGCTACCAAACACTATCAACCCTTTGCAAACCTTTGAGCCAGCTCTCATTCTTTTGATTACCCTCTTGGGAACCTGAAAGTGTTATTGAAAAATGAAATGAAAAAAAATAAAGAGGAAAAAAATACAAAAACAAAAAAGACAAAGAAAATGAAATTAAAAAAATTAAAAAAAGAGAGAGGAAAAAGAAAGAGAACAAAACAAAACAGAAAAACAAAAGAAAAATCAAAAAGAAAGTTTTCCTGAACTACGTTCGACTTGATTCCGATGTAGGCAGTCTCTCTCTAGGGTTCAATCACACCAAAATAAAAATCCTAATTCCCCCAAAAGTGAACCTGGAGCAGATGTTATAACGGTTCGGTGATGATCCCGCACAAAAGGTTTCAAAGTTGTAACTCAGTCCAAATTATTTTTACCCACATCCTTTCAAGTCCTTCCAAACAATCAGTGAGAATGTTCAAGAATCGTAGAATGCAACTATTTGGATCAGATGTAATCAAAATGAGAGAAACCAAATGAGAGAGTATTAATGGTGAAAACCCATAGGGCACCGTGAGGCGACAGTAAGTAGAGAAATTGAAATGAGAGTCTTGTTAGTGAAAACTTGCAAAGAGCACTATAAGGCGATGGCGAGAAGAGAAATGAGAGAGGCCAGCTCATGAAAACCCGCAAATGGCGCCCCTGATCGAAAAGAGGATCCTCACAGCCATCGATACTAATAGAGTCTTGGCAAGGTTTCTCGATTTTGAGGCAAAAATTGTGATGAATTTCCGAGAGTCGGACGGTTTACACAGATCAAGCATCCAGTCCAAAAGGCATGTCATGTTCATTGAAGTCCGCACGAACTCCAGATAAGTTCTTCTTTCCTTTCCCCAAAAGGGACACTTCTTGTTTTAAACTCATTCTCCATTCCATTGTTTGTTTTCTTTGAATCCCTTTTGGCCTAACACTGTTCCAAAACTAAGATAAAGAAAGGTTGGATAAACTGATTTATAGGGTTCTCATTTGGTATGAGCTAATGGGACAAAAGGCACCCAGCCTCGTCAGGGGCATAAGTCGGCTGGCCATGGCGGTCGATGCTCCAAAATCAAAACTCGTAGAAGGAGAAAATCGAATTACAGTTCCTATAAAGGCAAATGAAGTTGAAAAGGTTGATTCCTACGTGGCTAACCATCTCGGCAAAGGTTTGAAAAGCCAAGGTGCCCCTAATGCTCTGAAATTGAAGTTGGAACAAAGAATCCAGAAATGAAAGGCCTACGAGGGCGAAATAAAGTTGGAAAAGGTTATGTCCCATGCGACTAGCCATGGCAGCAAAGTTTGAGTAGCCAAAAGTTCCCCGATGTTCCGAAGAAAAGAAAAGAAAATAAAAAAACAAAATGAAAAAAAAGAAGTCAGAAGGGAAAGGCCTAAGAAGGAAAATTAAAGTCGAAAAGGTTGAGTTCTACCGATCAACCGTCATGGGAAAGTCTGGAAAAACCAGAGGTTCTCTAGGGCCTGAAACAAAATCGGTCCTCAGGGAACAACGATTGCAGTTGAGATCTTCATCAACGAAGCTGGACCGAGATCAAAGTGATTGAAACAATCAAGGCCACAAAACCAACCACCGTTTCAAACTAACAATTGTTCTTTGTTTGAAAATATGAAACAGGTGCAATCTAAATCAACCTTTCAAGAAGCAAGTGCAACCAAAATAAATTGCGCAAGGGCTAGAAACAGCTTTGCAGCAACAACCCAAAACGAGAAGTCTCCCCAAAATTCTTTCCCACATTCACTCATTTTATAAAAAAAAAAAAACAAGAAGAAACAAAATGAAAAAAAAGAGATGAGAAGAAAAATTCAAAAAATTATAGCCTAGGGTCCCCAATCTTTAGTTTCGTTCTTTCCAACATAGGGTTTTCACTCCCTAGTTGAGTTTATTTTAGACATAGGGTCTTCACTCCCTAGTCGCCCTTCCAACATAGGGTCGCCTTTCCAACATAGGGTCTCCACTCCCTAGTTGAGTTTATTTTAGACATAGGGTCTCCCCTCCCTAGTTGCCTTTCTAACATAGGATCTCCACTCCCTAGTTTCCTTTCCAACATAGGGTCTCCACTCCCTAGTTGAGTTCATTTTAGACATAGGGTCTCCACTCCCTAGTCGCCTTTCAAACATAGGGTCTCCACTCTTTAGTTTAGTTTATCGTAGACATAGGGTTTCCACTCCCTAGTTGAGTTTATTGTTAGACACAGGGTCACCACTCCCTAGTCACCTGTCCAACATAGGGTCTCCACTCCGTAATTGAGTTTATTTTTAGACATAAGGTCTCCACTCCCTAGTCGCCTGTCCAACATAGTATCTTTAAACCCTAGTTGAGTTATTTTTAGACATAGGGTCTCCACTCTCTAGTCTCTTTTCCAACATAGGGTCTCCACTCCCTAGTTGAGTTTATCTTAGACAAAGGGTCTCCACTCCCTAGTTGATTTTATTTTAGACATAGTGTCTCCCATGACTAGTCTCCTTTCCAACATAGGGTCTCCACTCCCTAGTTTATTTTATTTTAGACATAGGGTCTCCACTCCCTAGTCGCCTTTTCTAACATAAGGTCTCCACTCCCTAGTTGATTTTAGTTTAGACATAGGGTTTCCACTCCATAGTCGCCTTTGCCAACATAGGGTCTCCACTCCCTAGTTGAGTTTTATTTTAGACATAAGGTCTCCACTCCCTAGTTGAGTTTATTTTTAGATATAGGGTCTCCACTCCCTAGTTGCCTTTCCAACACAGGGTCTCCATTCCCTAGTTGCGTTTATTTTTAGATATAAGGTCTCCACTCCCTAGTTTCCTTTCCAACATAAGGTCTCCACTCCTTAGTTGAGTTTATCTTTAGACATATTGTCTCCTCTCCCTAGTCGCCTTTCCAACATAGGGTCTCCACTCCCTAGTTGAGTTTATTATTAGATATAGGGTCTCAACTCCCTAGTTGCTTTACCAACATAGGGTCTCCACTCCCTAGTTGCGTTTATTTTTAGACATAGGGTCTCCACTTCCTAGTCGCCTTTCGAACATGGGGTCTCCACTCCCTAGTCGCCTTTCGAACATAGGGTCTCTACTCCCTAGTTGAGTTTATTTTTAGACATAGGGTCTCCACTCCCTAGTTGCCTTTCGAACATAGGGTCTCCACTCCCTAGTTGAGTTTTATTTTTGGACATAGTCACCTTTCGAACATAGGGTCTCCACTCCCTAGTTGAGTTTTATTTTTCGACATAGGGTCTCCATTCCCTGGTCGCCTTTCCAACATAAGGTCTCCACTCCCTAGTCGCCTTTTCCAACATAGGGTCTCCACTCCCTAGTTGAGTTTATTTTAGTCATAGGGTCTCCACTCCCTAGTCGTCTTTCCAACATAGGGTCTCCACTCTGTAGTTGATTTTATTTTAGGCATAGGGTCTCCACTCCCTAGTCGGTTTTCCAACACAGGGTCTCCACTCCCAAGTTGATTTTATTTTTAGGTAAAGGATCCCACTCCCTAATCACTTTTTCCCAAGGATATACAATCTTGATTTTTATTGCTTTCAATAAAGAAATAGTTTAGATTTTGTTACAATAACTCACAAAATTTTCTTAGTGAAAACTGGGACAGAAAATTTCGTTCGTTTGCTTGCTTTGGTGCCTGAACAGGTTTTCACCACGAGGCGCAAGGTTTGAGATGACCAAAAGAAGAAGTTTCAACCCAAATAAAAGTAAAGAAGAACCAAAAAAGAAGTTGAACTCAAGGTGCAGAAACGGAGAAAAGATGTGGACTACTCAAAATTTGATTGAAGTCACAAGCTTCACATGTCCCGCTTTGATCCAAAAGCTGAAGAAGAATGAACCAGCACTTGTGGCTAATGAGAATCAAGATTCAAATTAGAGTCTGCAGGAAGAACCAGCCAAGACTCAATATCAAGATTTGGAAGGTTATATATAGGAATCTTGTATCTCGTTGTAGGTAGGCTTATCTAGTTAGCTTTTTATTTTCCATTTTGGTGTAATAAGGAGCTCAGCAAGCAGAAACAGTAACAACATCACTTAAAATCATAGCTTCCCAGTAGTCCTGGTTACCAAAACTTCCAGAACTACAAAGGCGACCTCTAAAGCAAGATTCGGTCAGACTCTTTCAAAAAATTCTTCTCATGGAGTTTCAAATGGGCAAAAATCCTTCATAATTGCTCATTTTATCTTTTCCAAAAAACCCTTTGTGTTTCCGAGCAAAGAGGGGCAGCTGTGAGCATGTGATTTTTGCCCTATATGAATTACTCCTACAAAATCCCAAGGAAATAGGATTTTCTCTTAATTTGTTTTTTGGCAAACCACTAGGCAAACACCTAGGGCTAGTTTTTTATTAATAAAAGAAAAAAAAATACAATAATTAGGAAAAGTACAAATAAGGGGGACAATAGAAACCGGTATTGTTACATATATGCCTTGGCTATATAATCACTCCTCTGTGCCTCACATTGCCTTATGATGGCAGCCTCATGTAGAGGATTCATGGGGTAGCTGCCGGCGAAGTCTCACGAGGGCATATAATTTCATAGCCGTGTGGATATTTTTCCAAAGGCATAGGATCAAGGCAACACAAACCGGGCTAAACCTTAACTTACTAATCCTACTGAGGCATAAGAAAGCCTCACCTATTAGCAAGCATGTAAAAAATATGAAGTTGAAAATACCAAATATTCTATGATCATCACAGAGTTTATAACATACTCTATGATGATATTATAAATGATTATACTAACATATTGATAAAATAAATAGTAGTAAGAATTAAATTCTTGTCCATTGTTGTCCGAGCTTATAACTTCTTCAAGTTGTACCTCTTTGTCTTGTTCATCGACCCTTTTCAAAATGTCTTCAAAATTCATGCTTTTTTCTTTGACCGATTGGACTTTGTGGATGTAGTTTGGATGGCCTGTTTTTGTTTCGCAACTCGCATTGGAAGTTGCCTTACGTTTGCATCTTCATTCACCTTGCCGTCCCAAATTTTATCCCTTGTACGAGCCTTCTTATTTTTTCCATTATATATTGGTGATAAATCGCCTTTTCTTGCCACCTCTGCCTGGCATTGATTTAGAATATCATCTTCCTCACCTTCTTCATATGTATCTCTGCCCATAATCATCGGATTTGGCATATATTTATCAAGACCTTGTGTCACCATAGTGTTTCTCTCCTGTGGTTTAACCAATGTTGACTTGTGTTGTTTTTGCTCTACAGTTTGCAATTTGTTTTTGCTTGTATTTGCACGACTAGTGCTGCCCGCAATATTATATAAAGAATTCACTAAGTTTGCACTTACCATTGCATCCAACAACTTTCTTTCCTCTACTGAGATAGCTGGAGTAGTTGTGAAAATCTGCTGCTGCCCAGATGTTATTATTGCTTCTGCCCTTCGATCAGCAGTATGAGTACAAGGTGAGTTGGTTGGAATACTTTGCTGCATTGCGTCCAGTAGTTTCTGTCGTCCGAGTTAATCACTGGTGCCTTTAAAATCTGCTGCTGCTCTCCAATTTTTGGCGTTGAAATTTCTGCATCTAGAGAGCTTGCAATGTGTTGCTGATTTCCATGATTTGATGTTGTTGCTGCATCTTGATCAGCTATGCAAATAGCAGCTGAAATGTTTGCAAAAATCTGCTGCTGTGCATTTGATTTTGCTCCAGAATTGTTTGCATTCAAATGTTGCTGCCCAGGTTTATCAGTGGTTGTTTTTTGACTATTTTGATTGAGTTGCTATCCATTAATCATAGATGAAATTACTGCATTTGGACTGCCTATCAATTGTTGTTGATGTCCAGAAGTTGCACTATGCTGCAGACTATTTTTAGGAACAAAAACTGGAGCCTTCGCATTGAGCTTACTGCTTGAGTTCAATTTTGACGAGATGCCAATTTTTGGCAAGGCAGGTGAGCCAACTGAAAGCAACTCCTCGTCTCCACTACATTGCTCACCTTCATCTATCAACTTCCCCTCAAAACCAGCACCCCAGGCTTCATCATCATCATCCTCACGTGGGTCATCCCAAAGTTTGGATTTAATTGCCATCTCCTTCATATTTGCCTTAATAATTTCATTATTGTTTCCAGTTGACAACACTAACTGCCCAGGCTCCCCACCATACTCTCCAAAAGACACCAAAGATTGTGATGGCACTTTAAAATCGGTAGTGTTCAAAGTGACCAATGGTTGTTTAACCATATTAGCATTCGCCATCATCGCAATCTGAGCATCTTTAATGATTTGTTCCACGTGAGGGCTTGAGAATTGCAGTGTAGGAATATTCAAAATGTGTGCCTTGTTAGTTCCTCCACCTGGTTTTTCTGTGTCAATTGGTTGTCCAGTCACTTGCTTGTCCATCCCATCCTGTTTTCGAATTTTTGAATCCATTTTTTCATCCTCCATAACTACCAGTGCGTCAAAAACATTTGTGATGGTCACAAGGTTAGAAGCAATTAGTCGAAAACTTGCTGATTTTTGTCTTGGTGATACCACCTGTTTCGTAGGTGATTTTCTAGCTAAAACCACGTTCTAATCCTCCTCTTTTGTATTTTTATTATTGCCCCTCCCTGCACTAACTGATTTACCAGTTTTCACCTCCATAACAACACCCTTTTGCCAAGACGTTTTAGTGCCTAAGATCTAGTCCTTAACAGCATATTCAGCTAAAGTCCCCTGCTCACTTTCAACTTGAACAGTTGTATATTTATCCTCCACATTGATAGCCATAGAATATGTAGAAACTCTTCGATTACCAGCTGCAATATTATCACCAGTGGCCTTCCCAATTTGCACAGGTGCATCCGCTGGATCAACAACTACCTTTAAACCTGCAGCAGATGATGCAACAGTTGCATCATTAGTAGAATGCAAATTGTCATAAGCTTGTACACCTGAATTTACTGCGTTGAGGATCGCCGCTAAGGCCGTTTTAGCAGTAACATCTCGTGTAGGTTTAGGTGGACCCTTATCTTGTTGTTGCACTAAATTGTTGTCACCAGTTGCATCCATTATAGAAGTAGCGTGTAAATTCGACTCCACAGCCTATGTACCTCCCATTACAGTAGCTATTAGAGCTGCTACTTTCCTCATGTTATGATCTTCCTTAACCTCATCAGCAACACAAACATAGTCTGCTGGCTTTTTTCCTGATTCAATATTAACACCAGCATCCAAACTAGCTGCTTGAACAGCTGATTCCACACTTGCTACTGCTGATTTCTCCACTAGTTTAACAGGTGCAATAGCTCAATCTCCAATTGTCTTCATTGCAGTATTAGCCTCCAACTGTCCTATATGTTTAGCAAAACTTGCAGCATGTTCCTTCGAAGCATTGACAATCGCATCAGCAACATTCAAATTTGACTCTAATTATTTGCCATTTTAGCAATTTTTGTAGAATTTTCTTAATTATTTGTATTTCTGTGCATGTTTAATTTTTATTTAAATCATAAAAAATACCAAAAAATATCATGAATTACATTTAGGATTTGTTTTTATATTTTTTTAGAATTAATCAGTAATCATTTACTTTATATAAATTTGAAAATCACAAAAAAAAGTTTATTTTTACATCTTGTGACTTTTAATTTTTAGTTTATTGATTTTCCTCTTTTAATTTAGAATTAAGTGATGTTTATAATTTTTATAATTAGTTAATTAGTTTAATTTCACATTTTCAATAATTTAGGATTTTAATTATTAGAATTTTTAAATTTTTTTTAAAAAGGGGAAAGAAAAGGAAAAATTAGGAATAAAAGAAAGAATTGGTAAAGAGTTTCATTTTTTCGAAATTGGGCGATCCTTAACATCCCAGTTCGGCCAAAAGATTTTCCTACCTCAAAATCATTTACCCCCTGCCCAAATGCCCCTTTCTACCCCTAGCCCAAAATATCCGGACCAAACCCGCCTAATTGACCCGCCCGACTCCCCCACTATATAAAGTCTTTATAATATTTTCCCCAATCCAACCCTAGACCCAAATAAAAACATAAACGATGCACCCATTACTGTTCATCTTCTTTTTCGACCGATTCAGCCCTCAACTCGCCCGAAACTCAGGCGAGTTCACTCAAATGGGACCCTTCCCCTCCACGTCATTTTATTCTAACGGTCTTTTTTTAGAGAGGAATGCACATTCTCTCCAAATTGCACGATTTCTATACGATAGAATGATTTTCTAGATGAGTGGGAGCCGTGGATGGATGTAAATCGATCCATGCCTTCTATTTGTCCCAAAAATCATTCAAAAATGTGAGGATTTTCGGATATTTGGGCAGAAGGTTCGAGATTTTTGAGGGATATATATGAGGTAAGTTTTTGTTTTCCCCGTGAAGAAAAAATCCAAAAAAAGATCTTCAGAAAATTTAGTAGTAAAATTTCTAGGGTTTTGAATTTTTTCTTATTCTAAGTCTTTCTCTTCTCTGATTCGACATCTTTTGTTCAAAAAATAAAAAAATACATAGTATGTTCTGTGTTTGATTTTTGATTCGAGTTTTAGTTCATTTCAAAAGAAATCAAAATTACAAATCTTAGCATCTCCTTTCAATCTCTGGTTTTCAAGAATGGTTCTGGATTGATGTTTAAGTTGGGGTTTTGTGGTTGGGATTTGAGTTTGGGCGCTATGAATTTCTGTTCGAGTTTTTGGCTGTAATTTAGTTTTGGTTGATTGTGCTGAGCTCCAGATAAGTCGTTGAAACTTCTGCTATTATCTTCTTTTTGCTTGACCTTTATTTGGTCTGATTCTTTCTCTTATTCTATTTTCAAGGTAAACATCCATTACCTCGCGTTGTTGGTTTTATTGATGTATTAAAAATTGGGATGAGATGACATTATTTGTTTATCCAGCAAGATGTGTTTAAACTAGCTTGAATGGTCATTTGATTTTAACAATGAGGTATTAAAATTTTTCTTAGGCTCTATGGTGTCGTTTCATACTTCTAAAAGCTCACAGTTACACACACACACTCATTACATTTAATCATTCATGTGGTTTGCTATGGTCATTGTGTTGATTTGCTGAACAAGTGAGATGAAGCCTTATAAGTTCAAGTCGGATTTTTGAGCTGATGAATCAAGATGAGGGGTTTAAATTATTTTACTTCCCTTATCAAGAGATAGCAAAATATGGTTGTGTGTTTGGTTTTAGGTTTTTTTATTCACTTCTTCTCCTTTTCTTATCAGTTATCTCTCCAATTAGAACCCATTCATACCTAACATCTTCAAAAGCTCTTGTGTAATTGTTCTGTTGCATTCCTTCATTTCTGTCCCAACCTACAATGTTTGTTTGTTCAAATTTTGTGTTAAGGTCATCTAATTAATGCTGAATCTGATCTTGCTATAAAGTCGAGGCCTAAAGATATTAAGTGTGGATTGAACTTCAAAATGCACTGTGTCCTAACTAATCAGCCTTTGAAAGATTTTCTCTAAGATCAACCTGAATGTTGATGCTATCTTTTATAGCCTATGTTGTTTTGTTTTCTACGATATCCCTACAGAGTTTGTGATGGTCACTATTTGAACAAGTGGTCACTGTTTCTCCTAAATTTAAGTTGGATGAAGTCGATTTTTGTCCCATATGTTAAAGAAAATAATCTTGTAGTTGTCGATTGCTTACAACCATCAGAAATATTGTCTTTACTTTGAGTCTAAGCTCATTAATCCTTGCTCGCCCACTGAGGTAGATTTTATCTTCTCAAAATGATGATCCTCTCATTTTTGTTATGCTTGAAGTTAATTCATTGGTTATAATAGTAGCTTTCTAACTTAGTAGTTGGAATTGGAAGCAAGATCAACGCCAGCATCTTCATGTCTCGACTTGATTCTTTTTGCATAGTATTAAATTGATGGACTATCTGTTGGTTCAATACTTCAAGAAATAGTGGGTCCAAATAATGTTGAATCATGTCTGGCCCATTTCACAAATCGATTTTGTCCAAATACATAAGTATCAGTAATGGACATACATGATACTAACTTATACGATATTATTCAAACTTAACTCTATTAGATTAGTTCTGAATTGTTAGCACTTAGCTTTGTTGAGCTCAGTTATGTTATTGCTTATTCCCCTTTTAAATGGAGGGACTATGGAAATACAGTAGTATATGTATAATATCTGAACTTCGCATGTGAATCCCAAGTTTCCGACAAATAAATCCATGAACATCGTAGCTTGCTTTAGGCGCGATCAATAATAAATTATCATGGCCATGGTTACGGTTCCCGCAACATAGTTACGATACGTGAATCTCAATTAGGGGGTGCATTTCATGTTACCCGATCATAACACTTAGAATAGTAAAACCCTTTGAAATAATTTGAGGCATCCCATGCCAAATAAAACCCCTAAGCCCATGGCCTTCACAAAACTAGCAAGCTTTTTATAGAAAATTTGAGGTTTGCCATTTACATTAAATTTTCCATGGCCCTCATAAACGTTGTTTTTTAATTTGAACCTTTGTAGTTGCTTTAGGCGTGTTCTTGATTTTTAATTACTAAATTCGGGTGTGCATTTCATGTGACCCAATTTCAATTCTCAACAATGTTGAATAGAACGTGTTGCGAATCACGAGTCCATTTCATGTAGCGTGGTCCAAAGCATGTTTTAAATAACGTTGAATCTTCCTAAAAGCGGTTTAAAATAATTAAAAGTGGTTTTAAGTTTAAAAGTGCACAATAGGTTAAAACACGTAATAAATCGGATAATAGGCCAATTTTAATAGTTTAAGTGACTGTGCTAGAACCACGGAACCTGAAAATGTGTAGCATCTTCTCCCAGGTTAACAGAATTCCTTATCTAGAATTTCTGGTTCGCAGACTTTAAAATAAAATATGAATTTCCTCGATTTGGGATTTTAAAATCAACCGGTGTTTTGGGACATCAAATAAACTATCTCAAGTGGCGGCTCTGATTAAATTAAATAATCCCATATTGAATAATATCACTTAAATTGGAAAAACTCCTATATACCCTCGGGGTGTAAAAAAGGAGGTGTGACACAAGGCATGGGGTCGTAAACTTATGAGGCCCGAAAGCTATCATTGGATCTTGAAAATCGGAAGACTCCAACAAAATCCTCAATCGAGGAGCCTGCTATTTTGGAGTTAAAACCATTGCCCCCGCATCTCAGATATGAATTCCTTGGACCTTATTCTACTTTACCAGTTATCCTTTCTTCTTACTTAACTGACATGCAGGTAGAGTCCATATTGGAGGTGCTACAAAGGAGGAAAAGAGCAATCGGATGGACTTTGGCGGATATCCGGGGCATAAGCTCCGCCTTTTGCATGCACAAGATTATTTTGGAGAGGTTTTCAAACCTTCGTTGAACATCAAAAGAGACTAAATGAAGCAATGCAAGAGGTGGTGAAGAAGGAGGTAATCAAGTGGTTGGATGCCGGGGTTTTATACCCCATTTTCGATAGCTCATCGACCTCTCTGGTGCAATGTGTCCCAAAGAAAGGGGGCATGACTATGGTAATAAATGACAAGAATGAATTGATCCCAACAAGAACCATTACCGGATGGAGAGTGTGAATGGACTATAGGGAACTTAACAAAGTCACTCGAAAAGATCATTTCCCTCTTCCATTTCTTGATCAAATGCTTGATAGGTTGGCCGAATATGCTTTTTATTGCTTCCTTGATGGATACTCCGGCTACAATAAAATTCTTATTTCTCCCAAGGACCAAGAGAAGACCACTTTAACATATCATTATGGTACTTTCTCGTTTTCAAGGATGCCTTTTGGGTTGTGTAATGCATCGATGACTTTTCAACGGTGTATGATGGCTATTGTTATCAACTTGGTGGAGGATATTCTTGAGGTCTTTATGGATGATTTTTCTGTGGTTGGGAATTCGTTTGACGATTGTTTGAACAATTTGGATAGGGTATTAGCTAGATGTGAGGAGACAAATTTGGTATTGAATTGGGAGAAATGTCAATTCATGGTCGAGGAAGGCATTTTCCTTGGCCACAAAATTTCAAAACATGGTATTGAGGTCGACTAAGCCAAAATTGAGGTGATCTCCAAAATCCCCCCTCCTACATCCGTGACGGGAGTGAGGAGCTTCTTGGTTCATGTGGGTTTCTATCGGTGATTCATCAAGGACTTTTCCAAGGTGGTAAACCCTTTATATAAACTTTTGGAGAAGGATGCCAAGTTCCCTTTCAGTGAAGATTGTATGAAGGCATTTGAATTTCTTAAGTTCAAGTTGGCTACTACTCCTATTATTACCGCATTAGATTGGAGCTTCTTTTTGAGCTCATGTGCGACGTTAGTGATGTAGCGGTTGGAGCGGTATTGGGGAAAAGAACCAACCAAATGTTCCATCCGGTCTACTATGCTAGCAAGACCATGAATGATGAACAAGTCAACTACATAGAGACTGAAGAAGAGCTACTTTCTATTATTTTTGCTATGGAAAAGTTTCGGCCGTTTTGATGGGTACTAAGTTGATTGTCCACACTGACCATGCGGCGCTTCGATATTTGATGAGCAAGAATGATTCTAAGGCAAGGTTGATGCGGTGGGTGCTTCTTTTGCAAGAGTTTGATCTAGAGATTCAAGACTGCAAGGGTAGTGAAAATCAAGTGGCAGACCACTTGTCCTCTTTGGAGGAAGAGGGGAGGCCCAATGATGGCCTTGAGATCAATGATTCCTTCCCCGATGAGCAATTGCTAGCCATTTCAATGACCGGGATGCCATGGTTTGCCGATCTAGCATATTATCTTATGAGTGGCATTGTACCGAATGAGTTCTCTTCAAACCAAATAAAGAAGCTCAAACGGGATTGCTTGGATTATTATTGGGATGAGCCATATCTTTTTCGGATATGTACCGATGGTGTGATCTAACGATGTGTCCCGAAAGAAGAACAAATGGGAATTCTTAAGTCTTGACACTGTGGTCACCATGGTAGAGCTAGAACGGCTACAAAGGTTTTGACGTGTGGATTCTATTGGCCTACCCTATACAAGGACTCTAGTGAGCTTGTCAAGAGTACCAAAGGGCCTGTGGGATCTAATAAGAATGAGATTCCCCTTAACACCATTTTAGAGATTGATATCTTTGATGTTTGGGGTATTGATTTTATGGGACCGTTTGTGAGCACTTGTGAAAACACTTACATTTTGGTAGCTGTAGACTATGTGTCAAAATGGGTTGAAGCCATGGCTTTACTCAACAACGAAGCTGGAAGTGTGGTGGCATTCTTGAAAAAGAACATCTTCACAAGGTTTGGTACTCCGGGGGCCATTATTTTTGATGGCCATATTGTGGCGATTCTTCATTTTATGTGATTGGTAATCTGTATCGTGTCGCAACATTAAATCAGGCGCTTCTTGGGAGGCAACCCATGTCTTTTTCTTTCTTTTGTTTTTTTCTTTAGATTAGATAGGCTTTGTTTAATGCTAACTAGTTTTGAAGTGTATGCAGGAATGGGTGTGCATTGTAGGGACTGTGTAAGAAATTTTGGCTAAGTGTCAAAATGTATGGTCTTTGAAGTTTGTCCTGTCAAAAGTTCTTAACGACTTACGGCCGCACAAATTTTGTGTGGTCCGCACTAATTCTATGGCCGCACTCACTTTTGTGCGGTCCGCAATGAAACTTCACAAGAGCAGGTAAGGAGTGCAGACCACATCAAAATTATGCGGCCGCACTCAGGTAAAAATCCGGGGCCGATGGGTAACAGTATAAATAGGGAATCTCTCATCTTTTTACACTTTTTGATCTTTTGAACCCTGAAGCTAAGCTACCTCAAGTGCATTTCTCCATTGCTCTCAAATCTCTCCTTATTTCATAAACATAGATTCTCACCTACATCTTCACCACTGGTATGTTAATTTCATCTCTAGATTCTTCATCTTTTATTTTATTTTATTCTTTGATTTAAGGTTAATTACATGCCTAAAAATGTCAATAGTTAGTCATTGTTGCTTAGATTCATGTGGGTAGCATCTTAAATGTTAATTGGGGCCTGGGTAAGTAGCGAACCATGTTTAATTGCTCAAACCATGTCTAAATTGCGAAAAAGTTACATGAACCCTAACTCACTGCCTGTAACTTTCAAATTGTGCAGTCACACTCATTTTTGTACGGTCTGCACTGTGAGCTTTGTGGCCGCATACACTTTTGTGCACTCCGCAGCTCTCTAAGTTAGGAAAATTGTGTGTATGAATTGTATGGCCGCCGCACTCAAAATTGTGCGGTCCGTAATGGACTCTTGCAGCCGCACTCATTTTTGTGCAGTCTGCACTGATGAAACATTAGAGACCTCAGTAGTCTGAAGCTGGGGCTGTGCAGCCACAGTCAAAATTATGTGGTCCTCACTCTTTGTTGTGCTGCTGCACTCACTTTTGTGCGGTCTGCACTTGGCAGTATACAGCCGCACTCACTTTTGTGGGGTTCACACTGCCATTCTGAGATAGTTTTCATGCAACATTGAACAATGATTCTGTATACATTATGAGCTTCAATTATAATTGATGTCGATTACTTGTGTGTTGCAAATAATGGTTTGATCACGTGGAAAAGGAGATATATCGAAAGGGAGGGCAAAACCCTCTCGAGGCCAGGGTCAAGGTAGAAGCAGCCTCCCTCTAGCAATCCAAAGGGCAATAAGTAGAAAAAGCCACAGCCAATAGAGCCCCTGATACCTCTGAGATTAGTGAGTATGTGCCTTTCGAGGAAGCTTCTGAGGGTAACTCCGTGAAAGCACAACCGAAAGCCCAATCACAATAACTCCCAGGGAGATTTCATTTGGTAGACGAGTCTTCTTGAGCTGCCAGTTCGTCTGAAGGTTCAAAAAAGGGTAGTCAAGATTTTGAACCCTCTTCCTTACATGATCCACCTTCTCCAATCAACCTAGATGATGATGATGATGTCCTAGACGATGGTAGAGGGGTGATACTGCAGTAGGAGGTTTAAAGAGGTTAAGGAGCCAGAGATATGGGAGGACAGATTTGTCAGTGCCAATGCCTTTGCAAAGTTTAGGGAATGGTGGACACATAGGTCGCTCACTCTTGAGCGACAATTTTGATGAATGATTTGAGAAAGCACAACCCCAATGTCCTTGGGAAATTCTAGGAGCTGAAAGGATGGAAATGGTTCACCAACAGTGTTGTAGATGCAAATGAGTACCTGGTCAAAGAATTCTACGCAAATGTTACTCACATCAAAAAAGGAACTAAGGTGAAAAAAGTGCGGAATCTGAAAATACCCTTTGATTCCTATGCACTATACAAATATGTGGGGTTTGAAGAAGTAGAAATAGTTCAATACTTGGAAAAGCTAGCTATGGGTGATGCAACTAGTCTGTGGTTAGCTCAGATTCTGGAAATCCAAGGTCAAGACCTATGTAGCTCACAGCAGGGGTTCCAATTCTCCGCGCCACCCTAAACTTTGAAGCAAAAGGTTGGCAAACATTTGTGTGTAGCCATATTAATCCTTGCCTCAATGAAAACATGCTCCCACTTTCCCATGTAGTCTTGGTGGCTTCGATTATGTCTGGGTATCCAATAAATATTGGTGCCATCATGTCCACCAACATCACTTTACCTGTCCAGAAGGGTGAAAGATCCTATCCGTACTCGAACATCCTCACATAATACTTCAAGGATCGAGGGGTGGAGTCAAAGCATTATTGATACGGAAGTGAAGGCCAAGAAGCCTTTCTCATGGTACCACCTTCAGGGAGTTGGCATCCCTAAATTCAAGGGTAAAGGTACTTCCTCCACTGGCCAGTCTGAGGAGCCAGCGGTAGTGGTTACTGATTTAGCTATCGAGCCTTCCACAGCAGCCGGTACTTCCACCAGGACAATAGCCATGCCACCTTTATCTTCTGGACCACCTACTTCTGCTAGATTATCAGTTCCATTACCAGTGCCAGCTTCATATACTTATCCTCAGGCTGTGCTATGAGTGTCCTAGACATTGGCGTGTCTCAAAAATTGGATGCGGGCAGCTACTACAAAGTTGGCCGATATATCTAGATCTATTGCAGCACAATCCTCAGCCCCAATAGAGCCACAGGTACCTCTGTCAGTTGAGGAAATATTAAAGAAGATTATGGCCGAATAGAAGACTATCATGGCTAAAGTGGTGTCCCAAGGGAAAGTCAATGAGGATTTGGGCAAATAGGTCAAGAAGACGTAGATGTCTTAGGCATCAAAGAAGTTGGTGGATAAGATGAAAAAAGAGATTGAGAAGATTACATCTGCCGGTGCTTTACCACTGGACCTGCTCATGGAGTCAGCAGCACATGCACCATCAGCAGTACCTGAGGCACCAAAGGAAGTAGCCGGCTTGTCTAAGGAACCAGCTGCGACTACCCACACTGCTGAGGAGATGATCTAGATTCTCATCAACCATGTTGTCCCTCGGCCAGGTGATGATGAGATATAGCTTGAGGCCGATAGTGCTGATGATCCTATGCAGACTGAGACCACATAAAGGGTTCTCTTAACTTACTACCATTTACCTGTTCTTATTTTTGTTAAGCATTGAGGACAATGCTTGTTTTCATTTGGGGGTGGTCTATTTTGATTATTTGACTTTGACATTTGACATTTAGGTTGTACTAACTCTAATACTATTTTTCTTTCATCTTTATTTTCCTTTGGTATGTATATTTTCTCTTCATTTGATGTAGATATTCATTTCTCTTATGTATATATTCATTTGACTTCGGTTTGTATATTCATTTATCTCGCTTTTCGTAGTTTATTTCATAGCTTCTTTAGTTTGTTTTTCCTTAGTAGTATAATTTATTATTTACTTTAGTAACTTCTTTTTAATTTGCTAGCTTCTTTTTACCTTTTGAGTGAAGGATAAGCCTTTAGTTTTTTTAATGTCACGGTTCTTTCCAAAGGTGGATTATGTGTGAACCGGGTGGCTCTTCCCAATGACGGATATCATGACAACCTTCTTAAGGGATTGTGTCTGTTTCTTTTATGTTTTGGCAAATATAATAGTAATGAATAAAAGGGGTCTCAAGCATGCTTCACTTGGTACAAACACATTTATCTATGATCATATGGTTAAAAACAAGTTGTTGGCAGAAAATAAGCTTTAATTGTGACCCTTTTGACTCTTGTGTTGACTTAAGCAGTCATCGAATGGTTCAAGTCGAGCCATTTGTGATTCTCAATCTTATTTAGGGTTGTTTTGGGCCCTCGCCTCTATTCTCTTTAGCAATCTAGAAGTGTGAGAGGTGAGATGTCTAGTTACAAGTCTAAGTACCCCTACTAATGGTCCAGAACTTGCCCCGAATATGTTTCTAGGCAAAATTCTAAGTGCAGCTTGGCTTGAGAAATGATTGTAGGCTCTCCTTGATCCCGTTTGAAATCTGAAATCTTCCATAGCCTACCAATGTGATATCCATAGTCAACCCCTTTGAGCCGAAGCTCTTTTTCTTTTAATAACCACGTTACAAGCCTTTATTCATTTTGTAATGACCCTCTCTTGGCACTTGATCTTTCCTTAGCCTTTTTGAGAAACAATTAGCAAAAATGTAAGTTTGGGGGAGAGACAAGGAGTTTGAAAGTGATTAAAGTTACAAAAAAGAGAAAAAAATGAAGAAAAGGGAAGCAAAGAAAAGAAATAAAGAACAAAAAGAAAAATGCCAAAAAGAAAGTGAATAAAGTGAAGAGTTGAAGGGAATTCAAAAGAAAATAAGGAGGAAAGGCTGAAGTAAATAGAATAGGATAAAAATGGATGTCATGATCAAGAAAGAGTGACGTCACGTCTCTCTAGTTCCCCCTAGGAAGAAGAAAATGACTCAAAGAGTCAAGAAAGTATGAGCCGAAAAGAGAAAATAGAGTGCTTAAGGAAAGATGAAACCATTCTATTCCAACAAGTCCTACCTTGATCCAAAAACCTTCATAACATCCTGCAAAAGCCCTACATGATTCCAAGTTGAGTGAGCTTACATTAGTGGTGATTTACATAAGGGGAAAGCTTATGGTACATAAAGTCGGACTTGTGACATTCTTTTGAGAGAGATGAACGAACTTTTCACAGTCCTTGCTTTGAGTGTTACATTATAAAGTGAGATTCGCTAATGGAGAGTAAAGGAGGAGGATTTTGGGATCCACAATGACCTACATGATAGAGCGAGCTTCCTTGATGAATAGAGTCAACTCTTGATGCTCTGGTTTTTCACTAGAACTATTGTACTCAAAAAGTCAAATCACTGCGTTGTTGATAATTCATATGTGTTGTGGGTAATTGTTGGTCCCAATTGATGCGTGATTGATTCACCGTAGGCCAGCTAAAATATCCCTTTTCTAGTAGAGGTGGGAATTGCCTTATTTTCTTCATTACAAGCAAAAGCATAAGTTTGGGGGAGTTGATAAGTAGGGACTTTGACCGCTTATTTTGCTGTCTTTTACTTGCATTTTAGCTCTAAAATACTTGAAGGTATTACTGAAAACTAACGAAATGTGCTTACTTGCAGGAATATTGGGAAACGAGCCAAAGAAGTCAAAATCATCTCATAAAGGAGTCAAAAGTGCAAATAACTAAAATAGGGCAAAAAGGCCAGCAGTGCGGACCACATAATTCTAGTGCGGCCTCAGAAGGAAGACTCAGAGAGTAGTGTTAGGGCCAGCTAAAGGCATGCGGACCGCACCGAGATTGTGCTCATTTATTATTTGGCGGTCCACAACATTGAAGAATCAAAGAGTTATTTCAAGTCCAAAAGTAAGGAGTGCGGACAATATCATTTTTTTGTGGCCGCATAACCAGAAGTGTGGCCGTACCTATTTTTATGCAGACCGCAGAAGCCTTGAAGTTCCAAGCACAAGTTCCAAAGAATGCGTACCGCACAATAATTGTGCCGCCGGAGAAGCTCATTGTGCGGACCGCGCAATAATTATGCAGCCGCATAACCTTCACAAGGGCATTTTTGTCTGATATTTTCAGCTTAGTATAAATAGAACTTTTTATCATTTTTGGTTATGTTCGGATTTCAGAAAAGCACCAGAGCCATTTTCTTTACTGTTTTGAGTAATTTTGTACTATATTAACTTCTAAACATTAGATTTTCCTTATCTAATCAATTACTATGCATTCTATCTTATTTCTTCTTGTATTTCTTTATTTTTCATGAGTAGCTAAATCTTTAGCTAGGGTTGTGACCTAACTAGTGTGGGTACTTAATGGGTATTTGATATAGGGCTTATTTGTGATAGGGTTAGTGATATTTAGCCTTGTTTATGCTTGAATTCTATAATTAATGGTTGCAAACATTGATTCATGTCTATTTGACCTAGTCTCTACTTGAGAAAGCGGGACTAAGTCTAGGAAAACTTAGCTAACAAGGAATTGGGGTGAGCTCAAGAAATTGGTAGCCTTAATTAAAGGGTCAAATCTAGAGATAGTAAGACCCGACTTGAGCATATATCACTTGACTTGAGCAATACCCATTTGTACTTTAGAAATCCAAATGGGGCAAAATCACTCAAACTACCGAGAGGTATAGAGTGGGTGGCGTGTGATTGCTATATTATGACCCCACTAATAAAACTTGCCCTAGAGTTTACAACCCGTTAGGTAACCACCTAGGTGGAAGCCACGATCCTAGATCCTTTATCATTTGAAAAACAACCAAAACAAAAAATATTGTCTTCTAGTTTATTATTTGCAATCAATAGCTAAAAGTAGATATAGAAACAACCAACAAGAATGTGGAAGTGCAAATTGGGGCTCATTATATAATTACACTAGGTGTATACCTAATCGAATTTATAACTCCATGAGGAAATGACCCCGTCTTGCGTTGGGTTTTATTATTGCTTCGACCACCTCACTACCTATAATTATGGTGTGAGTTTGGTCGACATCAAAGGCTGCACTTAATGATAAAGATAAGTGTGGGGTGTACCCCAAGAAGGCTGAGAAGAGGCTGTCCATATAGATGTGCGCACTAGTTCGAACGAGTGGAATGGAGCCCGACTTTGATTCAGACCCCGAGTAGATTTTTAGGGAAGTTTCCTCTACCTTATTATTTTTAATTATGTATTATGGGGAAATGCCACAACATAAAGTGTGGGGTGGGGGATGTTTGTATGTTATATGTATATTAGTTTAGTTTCACTTTTGTTAGTTTAATTTTACTTATGTTAGTTTGAGTGGTTAGAGCTAGAGAAAAATTTGAAAAAACAAAAAAAATTCAATTTTTTTATTTTTCCTGACGAAGGATATCATTCGACAGGTTTCTTGAGGGATTAAGGTTGAAAGAATAAGGCAAAAACATTTTCCTTTGGTAGGTAGTATAGCAATTATTTTTTGTTGTGCCGCGGTTTTTTTTAAGGGATTTGTTGAACCGGGTGTAGTTAGTTTTTATTTTGTAGGAGTAGGAGTAGGAAATCTTGTGCTATGATTTGAATTGAAAGCAACATGTCTTGACTTTGTCATGCCTTGAGAATATTGAGTGCCTTAGTTGTGACGCTCAGGCTCAGTTTTTTACTCTTGTATAAGTTCCTTAAATTGTATGATCTTAACTTTGCTTAATATCTTTGACTAAGGTGTCCTGATTACCAAACCTGAGCGAGTTATGTACCATGTATGTGAGGTTTTTGTGTTATTCTGTGCATTACATTTGATGTCTAGAACTTGCCCGTATGTTTGCAAAGCGAAATAGTAGTTTTATTCAGTCTTGGAAGTTATATAGATGTGCCATATATACTCCCTCTGTTTCAATTTATGTGAACCCATTTGACTGGGCACGAAATTTAAGAAAAGAGAGAAGACTTTTGATCTTGTGGTATAAAATGAGGTACATATATTTTGTATGGCTATAAATCATTGTGTAAAGGTAAGTTATTTCTAAATAAGGAAAGGGGTCATTCTTTTTGGCACAGACTAAAAAGAAAATAAGTTCATATAAATTGAAACGGAGGGAGTATATTTTTACCCACCTAACTATTATGTATCTTAGTTAACCCCTATTGAGCCTGTAATTCTGTTTCTTTGGCAACCACATTACAAGCCTTTCCCATTTTTTTGAATTGACCATTTTTTTGAATCTTTTTACCTGTTGTGAGCACTTAGAATTGTTATGAGATTTGCAAAAGATGAAGTGCGGTGTGATTGGTTTGGATTTTGAGTGAAACTATTAAAATAAGGAGAAAGGTGCAATATTTTAGAAAAAATAAGAGCCACTTGAATTGAAAGAAAAAAAGTATAATAGTGTATCGTTGTGCAAAGATTTCTTGATAAGTGTTAACTCTTGATGTAATTGTGCTTAAAGAAGTAGGAGTTGATGTATATTGATGTGAAGGTGGAACCATGGTCTGACATAAGTATGGGGCTTTAAATGTTAAATTTTATGAGTTAAAAGGGCTTAGGGAGGTGTAGTCACTATTATATCTAAATGTATCCTACCCGTCCCACAGCCTATATTACAACCAATTAAAGTCCTACTTGATCCTTGTCTGAATCATCTCGATTAGTAGAGTAGTACACTTAGGGCACGCCTATGGTTCATCTTTTGTGGCATGTGAATGTTGTTTCTGAGAGTGAGCGAAGTCTTTCTGTCTTGAGTTCCTAATTGTTCTTAAATTTTATTATGTGTGGAACTAATCTCTATTGTTGTGTGACAGCACTTGATTCATGAAGGAGAGGTAATGTCATTGACCTCTATGCTAGAGTACGTGAGTGGGCTGTAAATAATGCGTGGTACTTGTGAGTCAAATCTTGAGGCAAAGATGTTACACTATTGTGCTTAGTCTATTTTAAATATTTTTGGTGTGATGAGTTAGGATAATTGTTTAAAAAGGTTTTGTCTAGATAAAGTGTAGTTTGATTACTTGAGGACGAGCAATGGTTTAAGTGTGGGGTATTTATGGTAGGCTATAATCTCGTATGTTAGTCGCTTAGTGCATTGTAATTTACTGCACTTTAATTGTGTTTGTGCTTTAGTCGCTAGTGTTTTGTAATAATTGCGTGTTTTATGCCTGGTAGGAGCGATTCCAAGTGACGTAGATGTTATGGAGCTTATTCGAGCTACTTGGAGCTTTGAAGTCTGGCTAAAAGCCCAAAGGATCAAGCGGGTCATGACAGTCGTGGTGTGTGAGGCACCGCGGTTGCCGATTTTTTTTCTGCTACCTTGAAATTACACACTCCTTGATAAACTCCATTGCTGCACCACCTAGTGCATCTTTCCATGCGGCGCGCGTGTGCCTTTTCTACAGAGTCACAATCTTATTTCTGCTAAGAAAAGGTGGTTTCGTTTGGGGCCGACCCTACTTGGTATAAATACATGTAAAATATTATTTTTGGGATTTTGACATATATTAGACCTAAGGAAGCCCATGAGGAGGTGGAGAAGCAAAAACACAAGGATTTCATCATTCAATCTACCCTCAAGTCACGAGTTTGGATCATTTTATATTTTCTTTTAACTTAAACATATTTGTGATGAATTGTTCCATATCTATGGAGCAGTTCTCTTTAGGGTTTGCTGGATTTGGTGTATTGATATTTGTTTGTGGATTATACTCTAGTTTTATGTATTGAATTGTTTTTGATGTTTTAATTGTTGCATCTACATTCACTTGTTCATGTAATCGAAAGAGGCATAACTTGTGATATTTCTGCACTATATTTTGTTTGTTGAATTTATTAATTCTTCTTAGTAATCGGAAGATGTAGTTAAATTGTTGATTAAACCTAGCTAGGAGGATAATCTAGAGGTTCTCCTAAAGACTAATCCACTACGAATTGTTGCATATCTTCTCGAGCTTAAATTGGTTCTTCTTGTGAGTTTGAGACTTAATCAAGACAGGAGTTTCTACTAAATGGTTGAACTAATAATTGAGTGAATTCGAGAGCTCACTTCAACATTAAAAGTGAATTACCTAGAGTTAGATCCCAAATAATTATCTTACACCTATCCTATCAAAACCCTATCTTCTCCCAATTGATAACCTTCTTTGCTCATTACTTGCGTCGATTGTCATTAGCCAATAGTTTAGACTATTAATTAATTTTAGTTTTAATCACACAAATCTCAATTGTTGATCATCTTGGATAGCAATTTAACTAGAGACAACGATAATATTGTTTAACTCCAATCTTTGTGGATATGATATTATATTTTAGTATATTCGACTAGCGAACATATTTAAGTATGTGTATTGCGCTCGTTAGTGCCCTACATATAAAGCAACGAAAGAAATCTTTGCTTTTCTTATACTTTATTTCTACAAATTTAGCTTCATAGATCCTAGATCCTATAGACCACGGGCTACCCCTACTCGGGGATTGTCGTCTGATAAAAAATTTAGATGGCCCGAGCTATCGAATTCTGGAGACACCAAAGCCTATTTAGGCAGTGCCCGAATACAAAGGCTACGACCACCCTAAAAATGGCTCAGAGACGTCCGATGTTCATACCTAGAAAATAATACCCTTACGTATAATCAAAATCTACTAAAAGGTTACCCTCGCAAAAAATATCATCGTATATAACTAAAACACTTAAGCATCTTAGAGGCCTTTGGTTTTATAGAAGACTCTAAGCTATGATTTATCTAGAGTTGGTATCATAATCGAGCCTCATTCGGGCCTCCGAATAATGGATTCCCTAGACTAAATTTGATTTTATGCTAAGGCATTAAAAACGATATGCGAACAAAAAATTCCAAATGGATGCTGGGAGGTAAAGATACAGTGTTGCTAAAGGGGAAAAGCCTTCGAGACCTGTAGGCTCATAGATTTCCTTTGCCTGGGTCTCGTGTTTCTTGACTTCTTTGATCTCTGTTGACGGGTGAAAACCTCGGGCGTGAATCTCCTTGAGGGCCTCTATCCACGATAGTCGCTTCACATATTCGATCTTCGTCTTTAAGCAGGCCTGGGCTATCTCCACTCCAGCCTTATACTGGGACTTTATCTCCTCAACTTCGGAGGAATCGATCAATGTTTCCTCCAATTTGGACCTCAACGCAGTATATTCTTGGCCGAGGGTATCTCGTTTGGTGATGGCTGAGTTAAGTTGTGCCTGGAGTTCATCATTTAGCCGATACCACTTGTCGGCCTTGTCCATTATCCCCATAGTTGGTCCTTGATCGATGCCAGCTCCTCTATTGTAGCGTCTTTCTCCAGAGCCAGCAGGTTCATCCTGCCATTCCACGCCTCGGTCGTGGCCTTGATCTCGTCCATCTTAGCCCAAAGTTGGTCGATCAAGTCTACTTTCTCTTGGACCTGCAAGGTTACATTGTTAGTCATCTCGAGTACCTTCCAATTATTAGCCTCAAAGATACTTACCTTCTCGACGAGATCGACGTGCGCCCATTTCACAGATAAGGCCTCATTCTGAGCCTTTTCCAGCTTGGCCCGGAGAGCTAGAGATCCTTAAGAGCCCCATCTTGTTGCTCTCTAAGGGCCCTATAAATGTTTTTCCTCTGGATCTGGTCTTTGAGCTCGAACTCGAGCTGATTGATTTTCAAGCGAGACCGAAGGAAGCTTTTAAGGTGAAGAACCGACGCTTGAAAAACAATGAGGTGGTTAGAATATGTTGAGCAAAAATCTGCGATAGATACAAAGGATAAAACGTCTTACCCAGTTCAGTGCCTAATGCGCCTCGTTGAAGAGGCTTGACGTGCCTACCTCCTTCATCTTTTCCTGGTCCTCCTCGGTCACCAAGCAATGAAGGTAGTTGGTCACGCCCACCAGAGCAGGCAATGCATGGGTGTCCACTAGGATAGTAAGAACGACAATTATTTACGGTAGAGGTCCACACTCAGGGCAGGGAACTGCTTCACTAGTTTCGCGCTCGATCTCGAGCTTGATCTCGACTCGCCCGCTCCCTATGGAATATCCCTATTTAGGACCTCCAAGTGATTATTCCTGGAGAAGTTCTCTAATGCAGCCATGTCCATGCCATCGAAGAACATATTGAGGGCATCATTTAGGCCCGACGCCGTCTCATTTGATTTCTCTTTATCAGATTGAGACTTTTCGAGCAAGGACTTAGTATAGGACAATGCTTTCGCAATGTCAATGACACCGGCTACCTCTTTCGGGGTAGGAGCAACTTCTTAGGAGACCATGGCCTCAGACTCTCCCTCTGGTCCCTGAGCTAGAAGGGGACCAACCTCTTGGTTACCTTTCCCGGTCAGTGCCTGCTCCCCATCATTGATGGTTGACTCGTCAGCAATAAACTCGGGTCATCATTTCGGGGCAGTCCCTAAGCCGGTAGAGGGAATCAAAGTCTGGTGCCCTAGACTTGGTGCTCTTTTTATTTTTTCGGACCTGGATGGCCACACTCTTCTTCTTCACCTCGATATTCGGGGAACCCAAGGACTTTCTCTTCTTTTTATTTTTCTCCATAGTTTGGGTTTCCTTGAAGCGGAGGGTTCAGTGAGTGAGGACGGATCCTCGTCCTCATCCAACGTCCTAACCTTGGTGGTCTTGGCAAACCTGTGAAAAGGAAAAAGACTCATCAAAATATAAGTCAAGTGTATGAATGTAATCATTCAGGGGAGAGCATCACAATGGAAATGACCCTCCCACTTGACCTTCGAGAGCTTGCGATGTGTGCCCGGAGTAGGACATCTATTTTCAGGTCCCCTCAATCCACTCCTTGAAGCGGGGGACAATATTAGAAGCCTGGGAAACTGCTGCATATCGACAAATGCGGGCGATTATAAAAATAAAAGGGAAAGCAAAATATTCAAGAAGAAAAAGACTTACAGGAAAAGTGGAATGGTAGAAATTCAGAGGGGATGAGTCTTTGGATTTCAGCCGAACTAACTGCCCCTACCAACCTTGATCTCGGTCCTTGGCGATGCTCGAGAACAAAGCCTTACTTGCTCGGTGAATGAGCTTGATCAACCCCCCTCAGAAGATTCGGTGTTGTTTATGAAGTGTCGAAGAAGTATTATGATCCTCCAAAAGGACGGGTGAATCTGCCCGAGGCAAACCTCATACCTTTTGCAGAAATTGAGGTGTGTGGGGTCCACCAGGGGAAGCGTGAAGGGGTAAGTGTAAACACTTAGGTATTCCTTCACATGAGTAGTGATGTCTTCATTAGTCCCGGGGACAACCATCTCCTTTCCCTCCTGGTTATAGTCTTCCTGAACTGTGGGTAGTATCTCCTCAATACCAGAGACTATGTACCTCCACGCTCCCTCGCCTCGATCTTGTTGAATGGACGCCTTCCCGACATTAAAGTCATTCTCAATAGAGCAGCCTTTGGGGATGAAGCTCTTGAAAGGAGGCTCTTGCGGTGCGCATCCCAATCCATCCTCCATCCAGAAATGCACACATAACACTGCTACGGTGCGCAGCCCGATCCATGCTCAGTCCAGAAATGCACATAAGCCCTTTGGGCAATAGTAAAATAGAAGTTCTCAGCTCAAAACGTCAGTAAAATATCATTTAAGTTTTCAAATCTTAGAAAGATGGCTGAGTTTGCAAAATAGTATTTAAAACCTTGGACCAAGATCAAATAATATGCAAAGTAATGGAAAAACAGTGATATCAATCCCTGAAGGATTCAAATAATCGGCACGAAGCCCAAAACATGGCAATCAGCCCAAATCATGATATCATCAATTAGGTTTCAGTCAATCACGCAGTAAAATCAACAACCGAGACGGACCAAGTCACAATCCCCAATGGTGCTCTACCCCACGCTCATACCTGGCGTGCAAGTCACCACAATACAGCACTATGATGTGCAAATCCGGGGTTTCAAACCCTCAGGATATCATTTTACAAGTATTACTCACCTCGAACTGGTGAAATCTCTAGCTCGCGACACCTTAGCCCCTAAAATCGGCCTCCACACGCGTCATATCTAACCAAAAACAGAGCGAATACATCACAATATGCTAATGGAACAATACCCAATCGAAAAAAATCGAGAATTAGCAAAAATGTCGAAGCTAGCAAAACCCGAGCCCCGGGCCCACTTCTCGAAAAATTGCAAAACTCACATTACCGGATTCCTCATCTTTCCACGAGTGGAGGCCGATTTTAGGGGCTAAGGTGTCGCGAGCTAGAGATTTCACCTTCGGATCAAAATCTCACCTATCAACCAGAATTCGCCAAAATTCTAACTTCGCCAATTCAAGCCTAATTCTCCACCGGACCTCCAGAATCAATTTCGATCACGCTCCTAAGTCACAATTCACCTCCCGAAGCTAACTGAATCACCAAAAATCACATCCGAGCCCTCTAACTCAATAGTAAATATTCGGTTGACTTTTCCAACTTAAGCTTTCCTTAAAGTGACTAAGTATCTCATTTGTTATCAAAACCAATCCAAATCAACTCTAACACACCACATACCGGTAACAAAACATAAAGAAGCATAAAATGGGGGAAATGGAGCAACAACACATGAGACGACGGGTTGGGTCATCACATCCTCCCCAACTTAAACAAACGCTCGTCCTCGAGCATACCCAGTGTTGTCCTAGAAGCCAACCAATAGCTGAATGACCTTACCAAGCATATACCCGGGGTTATCCCACGTCACCCTATCTCACATAGGTCCGATAATACAATGCGGCTGAAATTTCACAGTCCATCTAGACCATAAACCGTAGGACCACATTGCACTTTCCGAAGTCATACTCAAAATCAGAACCTCACTTCAATATTCAGAATAAACTTGATCCAGGTGTAACAAACCATACCTGTAACCTCAGGTGGAACCGTATGATATACCACATAATCCAAACACTCGAAACGATAACTTCTATCCACATTAGCTACCCACAACAACCAAAAACCGATAGAAAAACTTTTACTAGCTAAAGCCTTATTCCAACACTTTCATATACTGCCAACGACAAATGAAACACGCGATAAACCGTAACCATTCCTCAGGTCACCCATACATAAAGCCACTTCCCTGTTGACTAATACCACAATAGATTTCCGGGCCAAACCTCGATATAAACCCTCTAATCAGCTGAAATCACATCTGTTCGCATTCATTAATAACTCCAACGATCACCTCGAATTCAACGCACCACTCTAGTGATATGACACCTCATCACAGGCCTAAGCCACAACTTGCATAATCCATGCACCAATGATGGGCGGTCTGAACATAGTCAAATCATGACAAATGACTCAAATAAAAGAGCTGTAACTCAAACTCCTCAGTACCATCACAACACAAGGCTGGGACTTCGTCCCACATCATAGAAATAGAACACCTGAATCTACCCCGAAGGGTCTAATCTCTACGTAACCTCGCTACAATACGCGATCTTATCTAAACACTGTCACACATGAAGCACCTCAAGTAACCATGCTCAAAATAGACAGCCACGCACAGATTGATGTCTAAAACCAAGCAACCCATCACAGCCACGGTGAAGCAAGTAATATACACCATTCAATCCTGAAAAGACACAACCGATGCGCTATTCGCTGAGTAACACCCAATACGGACTTTCCTCAGAAACCAGGAAGCAAGGCATACAAAGTAACATATGGAAAACAATTCTCCACATCACACTATTGCGGCATGCAACCCGATCCAGATAACATACCCGTGGCGGCGTGCCACCCGATCCACACAAATATCTCACATAGGGAGATGCACATCGAGCCAAATTTGCTTATAATAACAAAATACTGATTATCGGTCGTAAGAATACTGAGTGTATGATGATATCTACTTATAGCGTTGTAAGCCACAAAACTCAAACACAATTCGAAAATCGTAACGCCTCACAGCACAAAAAGCATCTCATAGATCTCCCCAGATCATTAGCAAGCTCAATAATGATAGATTCAACCTGTCCCTTAACAATACATATCGGGGCAAACCAAGCCATCTCAATCTAAATATGTAGCCACATCGGCTTGCCAACACGCTCAAAACCAAGAAGCCTGAAGCTGCTCCTTCCACTATTATAACTCCTGCCGGAGTTGTACGATACGGTGCCCGACACCAAATCAATACTGAAATCCACAATCTCGCCCAGCGACATGCCCGGCCATAAGGAACGCATTCGAAAAAAGTCCCTCAATATCGGAACTGAATCAATGGTAGAAACCTCTATACTAACATCCATCACAAAGGCCCAATTAAGGAAAGCAATCCTTCCCAGCCATCCACTGGTCTTTGGAACACAACCATTCTGCTAGAACATAGTCCGATGCACCTCTCCATGCAACCTGTGGCATTTTCCAACATAACCCATAGCACAATCGTCTAGAATAACCCAACACTGAGACAATCAGTCTACACCCCAATATCATATCCAGAATCTAATATACCAAGCAAAGAAAGATCCACTCGGGCTTTCAAACCCCCAATAGCCACTAACTGAACCAATACATATTATCTACAACCACTACACAGCCTGAACATGGGAACTCTCAGTCTCCAGCTCCACATAGCACACAAATTAATGTACCTGATCCCAAATTCTGTAGTATAAATACATATTACACCTCGAGTTCCTAATCATTCCACGAAAGATATTCTAAAATTTCCCCTGTGCCACCAAACAAACTCAGATATCAACAGTCGATCTATCAAGAAAAATGCCGCAACACTACCGAAGTGCCATCAACTTAATAATATTTCCCTTTTTCTGAAACATATACCCTCGTCAAATCACTTCCAATTAGTAGTACCATCTATTTGGTTACCTGAGGTTACCCGTTGCCTAGGAATTTTATGAACTTCTTTTCAGAACTGAACGGTAACCCATCCAGCCAAAACCTTCCGTCAATCCCATCTAGAAGAAGAATCATTAGACATTCCATGCTTCGCATGCCCATAGGCAATATATACTTCTCTAAACCACGGTAAAACTCATCAAGAACTCTCTGTCCCAATTCCATTGCACAAGCTAAACTGCCAGGACTTAATCTTTCTACCCGAACCAAGCTAAGCAAGCTGTCAGAACTCAAGAGCCTTGCTGCACAATACCAGTAAAAGCTCATTACCTCGAATACATACGAAGAATTAGTCATATCCTTACCATACAGATTCGGTCTACTATCAAGCTATTCCATCTATCAAATTTCTCTTTTTGTTCATCATCCACTTGATATTTCTCCCTCGCTGTAGCATCACAATGCCTCAATCCAGGCTTACCACATGAGACTCGTACATAAGACCATACTGTCTAAGACCCATGGCCACTGAATACTGTCTCAGTCATTCCCAAAAATACCACATTCCAGAGTACTTTACCGCGAAGAACTTCCTGCGAATCTGAAATTCGTTACCATTACTTTCCAGATACTGATAAATAGAATCCCATAATTAACATAAAATACCACAAGTCTTGATCTTTTCTAATGAAAACACAGTCTCTAGCCATATACCCAACCTTAAGACACCTGATTATTACATGCCAAATCTTGGACACAATAAAACCATTCTCGAGAGTCATTCACTCCTATTCAACTGCATATTACTTGACTCAGTGAACAAAACCACTCGTGCCTTATTAGTACTGTGACAATGCAGGATACGATCTCATTTCCAATACAAACAAACATCTTCCTTCTCTATACACTGAGCATTCTTTACCAGCAACAGCTCAAGACATCCTATTATTTTCACACATCTACGAAGCATCGTATAACCTTTATCAAAATTTTCCTTCACACGTGCCATCCTCGGCTCAATTTCTACAACCCGAACTGATCCGCCAGCATACCTCGAAAAGGAACCAACATAGCACATAACCGTATAATCAGCTAATCAATAGCAACCTCCCCAACTTGGCTCGAAGCCATACTTATCAGGACACACTCAATAACCCATAATACTTTTACCTTAATGATGCCACAATATCATAGTAAGATTAAACACACATCATCTACAAGTTTGTGAAAACACAGATCATCTAGTACTATAATCCTCTGCAAACCTCGCATTCATCCTCACATCAGTTGGGTTCACTCTATTAAGCGACCCGAATTTATCAAATTTCAACACGTACTCCTCAATTACACATGAGATTCTCTAACAGTATACATAAGAATCGTACCACCCAAGAACACTCCGCAGGGGATAACCCACCTGCTTCGCCTCAGTTTAGTATTTCAGCACACCTTCCACCGTCATACATATAACACAGTCATTTAGTCTTCCTGAGTCTGAACTCATACCACCAAACGTAATGTGCTTAACTTCCAACTATGAGATACAAAAATATTCTTCACGCGCCCATAACTTGGACCACACATCGAATCATAATAAGAATCGAACACTTAACAGTTCACCTACTATCCAGTAGACTTCTTCGTCACTACCGAGTCACATAGATACATCTCGCAGCACTAACATACTCATCACATGGATATCCAACCGCCATTCCGGCTAATAAGGACAATACTAAACATACAAGTTCGAAATACTTGCTCACACAATCAACGACTCAGTGCTCAAGCCATAGGCAAAGATCCGACCTCAAGTCCTCCAGACTGGCCCAACATACTCACAAAGATCACATCTCGCCCCTTGATCGGGGAATCATAAGCCATCAAGGCACATACAATACTGAGCGCTCATGTGCACATACATACGCGTGGAAGGAATTTCAAGAGTTATATCTCAAGCTGAATCAAGTACGCACGATAAAAATTCCAAGAAAGTGAAGTTTTTCTAAAGGTTCTGCAGCCTCTCGAGGATAAATACAAACGTCTCCGTATCTATCCACGAGACTCTACTAAACCTGCTCATGACTCGTGAGACCTAGTAACCTAGGCTCTAATACCAACTTGTCACGACCCAATTCCCAAACCCGATCGTGATGGCGCCTCTCGTGAAGACAAGGCCATCCAACAAAACAACAATGCCCCTTTTTAACAGTTAACAAACATAAATGAATGACTAATACGACTTAATGGCATTAATAAATGATATTTACCACCCAACACAGCCCGACCGGGGTATCACAAGTCACGAGCATCTAAAGAAGCCTGAGCAAAACTACAGATTCTGTAATTTACATGAATCAAATTTAAAATCAAAGAAGGGAAAATCAGCTGTCGCAAACGCTGGCGGTCACCTTACTCCGCTACAATAGTGATACCTCTAATCAGCTCAAAACCCGCTACCGGGTGAACAATACCTGCAACTGCACACGAGGTGCAGGGAGTAAAGTGAGTACTCCAACTCAATGTGTAATAAGAGTAAATAATAACTGAGCGGTAAGAAAACACGTAAAGCACTCCATCATGCTATATAGGACAGTAAGACCCTTGAGAAAACAGTAATTCCATGAAAATCCTTTAGAAAATATCTGGCTCAGTTAAAAACCTCTTTTAAAAATATCCTTTTCCCAACAGTCAAGCAATTGAATGCATAAGTCAGCCCCTCGGGCACAGCACTCCATGACAAATAACACCAGGGTATCTGGTAACAGTGCAAGAAATAGCATGAATGCCAATGATATAAGAGTGCTGAATGTCATGCCACGTAGCACAAACAGGAACCAATGCATGAATGCAATACAATGCACATGACCGCTACAGCGCGCAACCCGATCCATTTAGGTACCCGCGCTCACTGTGGGGGTTCAGACTCCGGAGGGGCTCCTACAGCCCAAGCGCAATATTAATATCACACCGCTGCGGCGCGCAGCCCGATCTATCCTCAGTCTAGAAATGCACACATAACACTGCTGCAGTGCGCAGCCCGATCCATGCTCAGTCCAGAAATGCACATAAGCCCCTTTGGCAATAGTAAAATAGCAGTTCTCAGCTCAAAATATCAGTAAAATATCATTTAAGTTTTCAACTCTTAGAAAGATGGCTGAGTTTGCAAAACAGTATTTAAAACTTTGGACCGAGATCAAATAATATGCAAAGTAATGCAAAAACAGTGATATCAATCCCTGAAGGATTCAAATAATCGGCACGAAGCCCAAAACATGGCAATCAGCCCAAATCATTATATCATCAAGTAGGTTTCAGTCAATCACGCAGTAAAATCAACAACCGGGACGGACCAAGTCACAATCCCCAACGGTGCTCTACCCCACGCTCATACCTAGCGTGCAAGTCACCACAATACAACACTATGATATGCAAATCCGGGGTTTCAAACCCTCAGGATATCATTTACAAGTATTACTCACCTCGAACCGGTGAAATCTCTAGCTCGCGACGCCTTAGCCCCTTAAATCGGCCTCCACACGCATCGTATCTAACCAAAAACAGAGCGAATACATCACAATATGCTAATGGAACAATACCCAATCGAAAACAATCGAGAATTAGCAAAAATCTCGAAACTAGCAAAACCCGAGCCCCGGGCCTACTTCTAAAAAAATTACAAAACTCATATTACCGGATTCCTCATCTCGCCACGAGTCCATACATATCAAGAACTCCCAAATCCGAGCTCAAATGGCCTATCAAATCCCAATTTGAAATATCAATACTCAAGCCCTAGCTTTACCCCTTTTTGGTGAATTTCAACCAATTTCCATGTTAAATCTAACATAATCTCGTGTATTTCGGCTAAGGAACTTACCTCCAATCAATCCTCCTTGAATCCCTCTTCAATTAGCTCTCCCAAGATCAAAAATTGCTCAACAATGGAGGAAAAATAACATAGGCTTGCGGAAGAAATATCAATTAAAACCCTTCTGTAATTGCCCAGATTGCTCTATGCGAACGCGAGCCTCCCTCGCGTTCGCGATGACCAAAATTTCAGCTGACAAAAATACCCTTCGCGAACGTGTCTGGTATCCCACGAACGCGAAGGCTTAGGCCCCCCACACTTACGTGAACGCGGCCAATCAACGCGAACGCGTTGAACACCCAACTGACCCTCTATTTTTCTTCTACGCGAACGCGATGCACCTCTGCCCTTAACCTACGCGAACGCGTAGCCCTACGTGAACACGATGAACAACTTCCTGCCCCCTCAACCTTACTCTACGCGTCCGCGACACTTGCCACGCGAATGCAAAGGCTTAAAATAGCCTGCACTGCTGTTGCATTTTCTGCAACACTCAAAGTCCAAAAATCCTTCCGTTGATCACCCGGAATCACCCCGAGGCCCCCGGGACCTCAACCAAAAACACCTACATACCCCAAAACATTATACAAACATGTTCCAATCATCAAAACATGCCAAACAACACAAAAATCATCAATTCACCACGGATTCAAGCCTAAGTTTATCAAATTCTTCTGAAACTCAAATTCGATCAAAAACTCGACCAAAACACCTCCTAATGGCCTGAAATTTTACACGCACATCCAAAATCACCAAACGGAGCTACTAAAACTCTCCGAATTCCATTCCTACCTTTGGATCAAAATCTCACCTATCAACCGGAATTCGCCAAAATTCTAACTTCGCCAATTCAAGCCTAATTCTCCACCGGACCTCCAGAGTCAATTCTGATCACGCTCCTAAGTCACAATTCACCTCCCGAAGCTAACCGAATCACCAGAAATCACATCCGATCCCTCTAACTCAATAGTCAATATTCGGTTGATTTTTCCAACTTAAGATTTCCTTAAAGAGACTAAGTGTCTCATTTCTTATCAAAACCAATCCAAATCAACTCTAACATACCACATACAATTAACGAAACATGAAGAAGCATAAAACGGGGGAAACGGAGCAATAATACATGAGACTACGAGTCGGGTCATCACATAAGCTAGGTAATTTTGAGACTAAGAAATAGAAAAATGCAGAAAAAATAGACTAAACAATTGTATTGGCATAGTCTTCATTCAAATGAACCATTCTTCACATTTAACCATTCTCATACATTGGGAGATGAAATGAGTACTTGGAAATGGGAAAAGACAGTAAATGGAGAGTTAACAGGTGCAATAACGGAGATCTGCAACAATAACAACAATTAGCACAACCCAAACATGGAAAATGAACTCAGTAATCCCAATGGGACAGTAGTTCTATTTGCAGGATTCCAACCAGTATTTCAGGAAAAAAAAATACCACTATTTCAAAGAAAAACCTCAAATGAACCCCACAACTACTTCAGCTCAACTCAGACAAAAGAATCAATGGAACAGTAACTCCTTTCTCAATATACTCTTTTCTGGATTCCAAATGACTCTTTTCTTAGTTTGATCTGTGTATGTCTTAGGGTTTATCAGAATATCACTCTCAAACTCTCTCTTAAGTTTTTCTCTGTTTCTGAATGTCTATATCTCTATCAATTCTTCCACTCTTAAGCTCTCTATCTAAATCTATTTAAAGACCAATGTTGAACCATTTTTTATTCAAAGTTTTCACTTTTCAGCCTGTTTATTCCCTGCCCATGTGCATCCTCTACCTTTTATTATTGATCCCATGTTCTTTCTGATCCTCGGCTCTTAAAGATGTCAGTTATACTTCCCTTTTAATTTTTTTTTAATTAAACCCATGTTATTATCTGATTTCCCCACCTCTAAAGGTATTTAACATGTTACTCCCACTCATTAGTTTAATAGTGTATTATCCCTTTACCATTATTAAAACCTCCTAAAATGAGCTATTAAGTAACTCACATTGGCAAAATTAACAAACACACAGAAACTACATAAAATATTTCAAATCCTAAAAATCAAACAATTTCAGTGTTCTTTTTTTTTCAAAACAAAACAAACAACATTCAACTGGTTTGAGAATCTAAAACCGTCTGCAAGATTGATACATACAAACATGGAATGCACTAGTTCTATTAGCTTGAAATGGATTAATTCAAATTGACTAACCAAACAGTTAACAGTTCTATATAAAACCTAATGCCAATTTGAACTAAACTATTTCAAGAAAAGAAAGAAGAAAAAAGAAGAAGAAGAATAAAAATGACTAAATTAAACAAAAATTAGAGGAAACTTGCCTGTCAAAATAACTCGGACTATAGACTCGAATATCTTAATTTGACCTCCAAAGTATCCCCTATTTTCGGGATGAGATAGATTTTAACCATCTGTTCTCGACTGAAAACACATGACTAAACTCACTCTCAAACTCAAAATCGTGAAGCCTTGCCAAACTGACTTTCATTACTCGATCTGAAATTCGAGAAGTTCTAAGATAATTTGAAGGAAAATGATTAGGGATTTGGTATAAGGAAGGTGGGGAGGTCCTTTGGTGTTAATTTCAGGGTGGTTGGATGTTGGCGGCTGCTAGGGTTCGTTTTCTTCGACTTAAGATTCGATGAACCCTGGTGATATTCGAGGAAAATGGTTTGGGGGGGTTGGGATGGGGAGGTTGAGGTGGTCAAGAGGTGTTAATCTGGTGATGGGTAGAGCTGGCGCCGCCGGCTCAAGGCGGTGGTGTTTTAGGGTGGCGGTCTCTAGGGTTTGGGCATTTGAGAGACGAAGGTGACTGATAGGGGGGCTGGGATATGTTTAGAGATTTATATATGGGAGGGGGGTTGAATCCAGGCCATTCGATCAATTGAGATCAATGGCTTGGATCATCTGACTAAATGAAACTACGTCGTTTAGATACCTCTAAGACCGGATCGATCTCTGATGTAAACAGGTCGGAGCCGGATACTGTTGATGATGAAGCTTTGGGACCGTCCGATCATATGAGATCAATGGTCCTGATCACGTATTATCAAACGACGTCGTTTGGGGGTGTAGGCTGAGACGGACCAGTTTGGGGTTTGGTTTGGGCTTGATTGTGTATTTCATTTTGGGCTTTGTAAATTTAATTAAAATTGGCCCAACTGATTTCCTTCCTTTTTTCTATTTTTTCCAATTTACCTTCTCTTATCAATTAAAATCAAAAATCCTAATCTAAATTAAATAAAATTTTAAGTATCTATGAATAATAACTATTATCAATAATTAAATACCAACCAAAAGAAAAATCCCAAAATTTAACATTAAACGCTAAAAATGCGAACTACGCTATTTTTTGAGAACCTTTTCATTCTTGAAAAATAAACACTTGCTTAATTAATCTTAATTGCAAAGTTAAATCCTAAATGCAAATGATAATTATTTTTTGTATTTCTCCATTAATTTAAATCAAATAAACACGTGCATGCGAATGCAAACAATGTCGGAAAATACCACAAAAATTTCACAAAATTGCACACAAGGAAAAATTATTTTATTTTGAATTCTTTGGGAGTGATTCATGTGAGGCAAAAATCACGTGCTCACAGCTGCCCCTCTTTGTCCGGAAATACGAAGAGTTTTCGTGCAAAGATAAAGTGAGCGGATACGAGTGATTTTTTCCTATTTGAGTACTCCGTGTGAAGCATTTTGAAGGATTTGACCGAACCTCTTCTTCAAAGGTTTCCTACATATCCTTGGCTAAAAAGGAATCAGGTCAATGTAGTTTAGAAAGTTTTGGTAGCTGGGACTACCATGAATCTATTCTTTATTGTTGCTGTTGTTGCTGCTACATGCTGATCCCCTTATTACGCCATGCTAAAAGAAAAATAAAGAAGCATAGACTAGGCTATATAGTCTATGAATTAAAATCCTATCTAGACCTTCAAACTTTCTCTTGTGTTTCTTGTTGCCATGTTGTCTTGTATTCTCTTATAGCAATTCCTTTGTTGCTGCCTTGCAACGATGACTTGAATTGTATTCCTCCGCTCTTTAGAGGGGCTCCTGACTTCAACATCTTGAGAGATATGCCTCTGTTCTCCAAGCGGGCTCCCGACTTCAAAACTCTAAAAGGTACACCTCTGTTTCTCCAGGCGGGCTCCTGACTTCAAAACTCTAAAAGGTACACCTCTATTCTCCAGGCAGGCTCCTGACTTCAAAACTTAAAAGTACACCTCTGTTCTCCAGGCGGGCTCCAGACTTCAAAAATTTAAAAAGTACACCACTGTTCTCTAGGCGGGCTCCTCACTTCAAAACTTAAAAATACACCTCTGTTCTCCAGGCGGGCTCCTGACTTCAAAACTTAAAAATACACCTCTGTTCTCCAGGCGGGTTCCTGACTTCAAAACTTTAAAAAGTACACTTCTGTTCTCTAAGCGGGTTCCTGACTTCAAAACTTTAATAATTACACCTCTATTCTCCAGGCGGGCTCCTGACTTCACAACTTTGAAATTACGCCTTTGTTCTCCAGGCGGGCTCCTAACTTCACAACTTTAAAAGGTACACCTCTGTTCTCTAGGCGGGCTCCTGAATTCAACAAAACAAAGAAAATTTTCTGCCCAAGTTTGGTGGCTATTTGGTACTTGCTCTCTTTTCGCAGAAAATTTTCTCTGCTATCAACAACACTTCCTGTCCCTGTTTCAAACACAAAGAAGAAATTGGCCAGTTTATGGTGTGGTGATTGGATGTGATATTTCTGTTGGGGGTGGTTTTTCCCTTCTCTCCTTTCCATACTTGGTTTTCTCCGACTGATTTGAACTCGGTCGAGAATTTTCAACCCTCTGACTAACCCTTATCCACAAACTTCCCCATTGTTGCTTTCCACTTCTAGTCTTTCTTATCTGATCCTATTCCTTTCACCGAATCTTAGACCATTTCATCATTTGGATTTCCAATGACGCTTTTCATGTCTCATCATATCATCGTCGGCCTGTCCTAGCCACACTTTGCTTCGCACCATGTTCGAAACTGGTAGTAAGCTTTGAAATTCCTTCTTATTTGTTAGAATCAATTTATTATTGTAAAAGACTTAGCCAAAAGAAAAGAAATGTGATGATTTCAAAAGATAAGAATAAAAGAGAAAATCCTCCTTTAGAAGACCGTTTGAGAAAAGAAAAAGGACTTATCTGAATGGGATAACCGATCCCAATGATCATGTTGTGCATTTCGGATTAATCAACCCAGTCTATTCATTTCAATCAACTTACAACCGTCTTGCTCCGTGCCTCAAGTTTTCCATAACCCAACTCTTTGCTGGATCATCATCTTTGTCCTGCTTGATGCTTCGACGAATTTCTGCCGCCCGCCTTATCTCACACGCCCCTTTCTCTATTCCTCGCCGCCTTATGGTGCTCGTGAAGGTTTTCACCAATAAGACTCTCTCATTTTTGGGTTTCTCTCATCTTTCAATGCCTTATAGTGCCCTGCAAGGGTTTTCACCAATAAGACTCTATCATTTCTCTCATCTTTCGTCGCCTTACTGTGACCTTGTGGGTTTTCACCGATAAGACTCTCTCGTTCTCATTTATTTGCTTAAACCAGAGTGTTGCCCCTGGTATGAATCATCTTTACCTGCTTGACATGGCACCTCTCGAAGACTGATTGGGAGGTCTTTCTTTGGACATTAATATGGGTTCTTGGATATGGTTGGAAAGAAAAAGGGTATCAAAAGCTTAACCAAATTCAATGGGTTAGAATTACAACTTTTGGAACCAAATTTCTTATTACAAACAAAACTTCTTCCCTAGTTTCTTGCTTGGGGATCTTTCGATTTTTATTTTCCTATGACCGAGCCATGAAGCTTCCTACGTATCCTTAAGAGGAATCAGTTCAAACGTAGTTCACCCAAATTCCTTATTGTTACAGTTTTTCTCTTCACTTATTATTGTATATTTTCCTTTCCTATTTTTCTTTTCTTTATATTTTTCCTCTTTCTTTTCTTTCTTCTCTTTTCCTTTTTTCTTGGTTATTGATTCCAAAAGAGGGGTGCAAAATAAAATAAATAAGGCTCAAAAGGGTGAACAAAGGTAAAGTGTTTAGATAGCAAAACAAATTGCCTTCGTCATTTCAACCTTCGAGATAATGCCAAGTACAAATAATCAGTGATTATACTAAAGAAATCATACATAATACCTCTTGACTGCATCAGAATTGATAGCCATATATATGCATTTTCCTTCAATATCTGTTAAACATAAAGTGCCATTGGCCAATACTCTGGTCATAATGAACGGTCCTTGCCAGTTCGGGGCGAACTTTCCCTTTGCTTCAGCCTGATATGGAAAGATCCGTTTCAACACTTGCTGCCCCACTTCAAACCTCCTAGGACGCACCTTCTTGTTATACGCTCTTGCCATCCTCTTTTGATATAATTGGCCATGACATACTGCTGCCAATATTTTTTCATAAATTAAACTCAACTGCTCCAAATGGGTTTTGACCCACTCATCATTATCAATCTCAGCCACAGTGACAATCCGAAGAGACGGGATTTCAACTTCCGTAGGAATCACTATTTCAGTGCCATATACCAACAGATAAGGAGTTGCATCTACTGACGTACAAACAGTAGTACGATAACCCAATAACACAAATGGTAACTTCTCATGCCATTGCCTGGAACTTTCTACCATTTTCCTCAATATTTTCTTTATATTCTTGTTAGCTGCCTCAACTGCTCCATTCGCCTTAGGACGATATGGGGAGGAATTGCGATGTGTAATCTTAAACTGTTGACAAACTTCTTTCATCAATTTGATGTTAAGATTAGCACCATTTTCTGTGATGATTACTTTTGGGATTCCAAATCGACAGATGATATTGGAGTGTACAAAATCAACCACCACCTTCTTAGTTACAAACTTGAAAGTTCTAGCCTCAACCCATTTGGTAAAATAATCAATGGCCACCAGAATCAACCTGTGCCCGTTGGATGCTGCTGGATCAATGGGCCCAGTGATGTCTATGCCCCAAGCAACAAAGGGCCATGGTGCCGACATTGTGTGCAATTCCAATGGCGGAGAATGAATCAAATCCCCGTGTATCTAGCATTGATGACATTTGCGCACAAAGCTGCTACAATCTCGCTCTATAGTGAGCCAATAATGCCCTGCTCGAAGGATCTTTTTCACCAATATATATCCGCTCATGTGCGGCCCGCAAACTCCAGAATGTACTTCTGTCATGACTGCCGTAGCTTGTTTAGCATCTATGCATCTTAACAATCCAAGATCTGGTGTTCTTTTATACAACACTCCTCCACTGAGGAAAAATCCACTTGCCAACCGTCGAATTGCTCTCTTTTGATCTCCTGTGGCTTGAACTGGGTATATCCCCATTCTGAGGTACTCCTTGACATCATGGAACCATGGTTCACCATCAAGTTCCTCTTCCACCATATTACAACAATCATGCTGATCACGAACTTGGATATGCAATGGATCGACATGAACTTTGTCTGGATGATGAAACATTGATGCTAATGTAGCCAAAGCATTGGCAACTTCGTTATGGACTCTTGGGATGTGCCTAAACTCCACTGATCGAAACCGTTGACATAGATCATGCAAACATTATCGATACGGTATGAGTTTCAAATCCCCTGTTTCCCATTTTCCTTGAATTTGATGTACCAGGAGGTCCGAGTCTTCGAAGACCAAAACATCCTGGACATCCATGTCCGCAGATATCCGTAAACCCAAAATGCATGCCTCATATTTAGATATGTTGTTGGTACAATAAAATCGAAGCTGAGCCGTAACAGGATAGTGATGTCCTATTTCAGAAATAAGCACAACCCCTATTCCAACTCCTTTCATATTTGCAGCCTCATCAAAGTACAGTTTCCAACCTGGTTTTTTAGTTAGTTCCAACTCATCAATATGCATCGTCTCTTCATCAGGAAAATAAGTCTTCAGCGGCTCATATTTTTCATCAACTGGGTTCTTGGCCAAGTGATCAGCCAACGCTTGGGCTTTCATTGCAGTCCTTGTCACATAGACAATGTCAAACTCCGTGAGTAAAATCTGCCACTTTGCAAGTCTCCCTGTGGGCATAGGCTTTTGAAAGATATACTTCAACGGATCCAAGCAGGAAATGAGGTAAGTAGTGTAAGATGACAAATAATGTTTCAATTTTTGAGCTACCCAAGTTTTGGCACAACATGTCTTCTCAAGGTGAGTGTAAACCTCATAAGTCGTGAACTTCTTTCTAAAATAGTAGATGGCTTGTTCCTTCCTACCGGTGACGTCATGCTGCCCCAGTACATAGCCAAATGAATTTTCCAAGACCGTCAAATAAAGAATAAAAGGTCTTCCTGGTTCAGGTAGGACCAACATAGGTGGATTTGACAAATACCCTTTTATCTTATCAAATGCATCTTGACATTCTTCAGTCTATTTGACCGCGACATCCTTCTTCAATAACGTAAACATAGGTTCACAAGTTGATGTGAGCTGAGCAATAAACCTGCTGATGTAGTTCAAACTTCCTAAAAAAACTCATCACTTCAGTCTTGTTCTTCGGAGGTGGCAATTATTGGATAGCTTTGATCTCTGATGGGTCCAACTCGATGCCGCGACGGCTTACTATGAACCCCAATAATTTTCTTGATGGAATGCCAAATGCGCACTGTCACACCTCTTTTTTCCGAGCTTTACAGCCTTTACTACACCCCGAGAAGAGATATAGTATTAAATGAGTTTTTCCAATTTAAGGACGATCGAAACGGGATTCGTTTTTTATTTCAGAGTCGCCACTTGGGAGATTTATGGTATCCCAAGTCACCGGTTTGAATCCCGAATCGAGGAAGGGTTTGACTCTGTTTAACAGTTGCGAACCAGAAATCCGGGTAAGGAATTCTGTTAACCTGGGAGAAGGTGTTAGGCACTCCCGAATTCCGTGGTTCTAGCACGCTCGCTCAACTGTCGTATTTGGCTAAATCTTCATTTTTTTACATGTTATCCTATTTGTGCAATTTTAGAATTAATTACCGCTTTTTTCAAGTTTATTTTATTTTTAAGAAAGTGAACGTCGTTTAAGTACATTTTTTCGGATCACGTCACATGAAATGCACCCGGATCCTCGACAAATTCTCATTCGACATTTTAGGATTTGGATTTGGGTTGCATGAAATGCACACCCGTATTAAGAAGATAAAAATATTAAAAATCGCGCCTAAAGCGGCTAACGTGTTATATCTTTTGGGAAGGCCGTGAAATTCGCTAAACGGCCTATCCCGAATACTAAGTATTTTTAGTAAGCAATTAATGAAGGCCCCGCAATTGTATATTTGATGCGGCGAGGCTCATCTCGATTTTTATTAAAGGCCAATCCTTGGGCAAACTATATTCTCTATTTTTTTGTTTTATCTATAAAATAAGGAAAAATCCAATTATTTTCATTATACAAAGCTTTATTTACTGTTTATCCAGCTCAGGAAAGTTTTGGGCCTCTAAATGAGCGGAATACAAAATGGTTTTAGGCCCAAATATACGTCATCCTTTAAGAAGACTTGAAATGAGTTACAAACCATTCTAGCCAAGTTTCGTGCAACTGGGACAAGTTGGCCCAGATTTGTAGCTTAATAAGCCCACACATTATTAATAATCAATTTCATAACGTTAACAGTCCAATTCAGGAAAAAAAACATAAAAACTGAATTTTAATTTGTCAATCTAATAACAATAGACTAACGAATCAATGAACTAACTGTTTTGGTGTTTCATTTTTAAAAGACAAACCATTAACTAAGCAGGATTTACACAATTATATCATTAACGGTTTAAACAGACCAAACTTTTCTCTAACAGACTCATGGATCACATGATGTACAGTAATGTTTGAAGACCTTGATGTTAAATAGAAATGATCTACTCGTAATTAAGCCTAACGAATTACATATACTTATCTTTTCAATTGACTACTATTTGAGTCATGAATATGATCATACTAATTCCTATTCTCAATTAAACTCCTATTATTATGTTTCTGATTTTTCGAACTAACGATTAGTAATGCAGCTTTGAATTTTAAAAACCAGAACAAAATAACACTACTGATACAGAATTCAGATACTCTTAAGCAAATATTAAGCCAGTTTAACAGTCCACTAGTTAACATAAAACTACTCTACTACGATAAACTACAATATTGTAAAGTTCAAACAGTCCAAGTCTATATAGTTAGTTACATATTTAGACTACTCCTAATTGAATACACATTTTCCTAACTAAATTCTACATATATCAGATTTAATTATATATAAAAAAAATCAGAAGTAAATAAATGCCAAACGAACAAATTCATTCTCTTCAACTTGTCATTACAGCTTCACAGTCATATGAAATTAGAAGATTTACCTGGAAGTAAGATGAAAAAATCGATGAGAATCTACTCGAATCAACAGAAAAACAAGATCAGCAAATGGCAGTTTAACAGCAAATTGATCACAGCTTCAACACCAATAGATTCAAGCCCAGTAAACAGTAGATCAAACCAACAGAAGTAATAAATCACCAGAAAACCCAACACTTGAGAGATATTGTTCAAATTTCTATCGCAATTGTCAATCAAATCAAAATAACCTTCAGATTACTCTAAGAATCAATGCAACAGTAGGAGTCATAACTGTTTTTGATATTTTTTGGAGTTTTGGAACAGGGATTGGTAAGAATCTAGATCGAAAATAGCAGAAACTGTTTAGTAGATTTTAGATCTTTCAAAACTTATTCAAGGAGGCCAAAGGAGGCCTATTTATAGAACAAAAAGAGAGAGAAATTTAAATTTCAGAATATGCCAAGCAATCCCTCTTTTATTTCAACTGAACCCCTGTTATTTTTTAGCTAATTGATTTAAACCCCTTATTAATACGGAATTTCCCCTTTTTCCCTATCTAGAATGTTCCAATCCATTATTTTTACCATTTTACCCTTACTTCTAAGTGGTATTTTACTGCATTATCCTTTACATTGACCACATTACCCCCACCTCCTAAGCTTTATTGCAATATAATGATTTTTGTATTCCCAAATCACCCCTGAACCTAAATCCTATTTACCCTTTACCCTTACTGCCTTTTACCCCTTTATCCCTTAGATTTTAACCAAATTACGAAATTATCTTACCCCTATATTTCAGAATTATCAAATACAAAATGTAATCAGCTATAACCAATAACCCTAACTAATTATCAATTACTAATAATTTATTTAACAAATTAAGAAATTAAACTAACACAAACAATATCTACTGAAAATCTAAACTTCCAATTATCAATTTCAATTTAAAATAAAAACAGAAATCGAAATCATGTTTAAACAGAATCTAAAATTTCTAAAACTAATCAAACAAACCTTTAATTCATATAGAACCCTAATTAATATCAAAGTCAACACAAAAAATTGTCAGAGGCTATTAATTCCTAAAAATCTATCTGTTTATTTTTCACAACAGTATTGATTTCAGACGAGTCAAAACTAGGAAAAAAAAACTAAACTATCAATTAATACCAGAAACACTTAACAAAAAATCTAAATTATCAAATAACAGAGACATGCATATAAAGAAAACAAAAGAAAAAAAATCAAAAAGATAATTCCGGCTTTTCTTTTCTTTCTTTCTTTCTTCCTTTATTTCTTTCTTCTCTTTTGGTTGAAAAGATTTTCTTGATTTTCCAGGCAGACCCCTTTTTAATTATTTTTGATCTTCTATGGGTCTTTGGGACTTAAAGATTTCAAATCTGGGTTCAGGATGTCGAGGAGTGCTTCTGGTATGATTTTGGTTATTTTTGGGTGAAGGGTCGTTTGCCGGAACTAGGGTTCCGGCAATGTTCAATTGAAAATTCGAGAGGAAGGGGACTTATTCGAGACATGAGAGGTGTAGGGGTGGGAAGAGGAGGTTGATAGCTATTTGGTGTGTTAAGGGCGGAAGGTTTGGCATACTTACCGTCTCCCGCCGGTAGGGTTCCGGCGGGCTGTGGGAGAGAATGGAGAGACGGCTAGGGTTTGTTAGGGAAAGGGAAAGGTGTGAAATGAAATGAACGTGTGTAATATTGCTATATTAAAATGACTCTGATGAATCATGGCTGTTGGATTAAATAAACCAACGGCTCAGATCACGTGAAGACTCTAAACGACACCGTTTGATTAAATGAAAGCTCACCCTCAGCCGTTAGATCATCAAGCGGGTAGATTTGATTTGGGTAATTAATTGGCCCAAATTTATAATTATTTCCCTTTCTTTTGTATTTTTTTCAATTTTGTATTTTTTACACTTATTTTCACTTGTATTTTTGTATTATTTTTTGTATTACTATTTTTCTGTATTTTATTTTTCTTCTGTATTTCTGTATTTTTTTTCTTTTTTCTTTTGTATTTATTTTCTGATTGTATTTCTATTTTTATGGTAATTTCAATTAAAGTGAAAAATATTATTTTTTCTTTTGATTTTTCTTTAAAAATGAATTAATACTAAATTTGTAAAATTAAACCCCCTAATGCATGTGTATATTTTTGTATTTTTATATTTATTTTAATATGAATTAAAATGCTACAATTAATACCAATTTTAACAAAAATCCACAAAAAATGGTAAAATAAAGAAATCATTTTTATTTGAATCTTTTGGAATAAAATTGCTTGGAGCAAAAATCACGTGCTCACAGCTGCCCCTCTTTGCCCGGAAACACGAAGAGTTTTCATGCAAAGATAAGTGAGCGGTAATGAGGGATTTTTGCCCATTCGCATATTCCGTGTGAAGCATTTGTGAAAACTTTGATCGCACCCTGCTTCAGAGGTTGCCTACATATCCCGGGCTAAACAGGAATCAGGTCAGTGTAGTTCAGGAGTGTCTGGTAGCTGGGACTACCAGGAGCTGTGATCTCATTGCTATTGTTGTTGTCACTGCTTGCTGACCCCCTTATTATACCGTGTAAAGATAAAAAGAAGCTAGCCTAGGCTATGCCCTATGATTTACAAAATCCTATATAATGCCTGGTATCTTGTGTTCTTGAATTGCCTTGAATGTGTTTTTAAATATGTGTCCATTCTTCAGGTGGACTCCTGCTTGCGATTGCTTTAAAATGTATTCCCTTGTTCTTCATGTGGGCTCCTGCTTATAATGGCTTTAAAATGTATTCCCTTGTTCTTCAGGTGGGCTCCTGCTTACCAAATAAACAACCAAAGAAAAATTTTCTGCCCCAGTATGGTGACTGGGCACATCATATTATCAGATATTAAAATTCAAAGCTAAAATTCAGATTGTACTTCCCTTGTTTTCCAGGTGGGTGCCTGCTTACTGTATTTGAAAAGATGTTCCCTTGTTCTTCAGGTGGGTGCCTGCTTGCTGATTTTGAAATGTATTCCCTTATTCTTCAGGTGGGTGCCTGCTTGCTGCTTTTGAAATGTAATCCCTTGTTCTTCAGGTGGGTGCCTGCTTACAAAATAAACAGCCAAAGAAAAATTTTCTGCCCCAGTATGGTGGCTGGGTACTGCATGTTATCAAATATGCAAAATTGAAAGCTACAATTTGAATTGTACTTTCCTTGTTCTCCAGGTGGGTTCCTGATTGCTGAAACTTGAAATGGATTCCTTTGAACATTGCTGCTTTCCTTTAAAACTTGAACTGTCCTCCCTTGTTCTCCAGGTGGGTGCCTGACTGCTGCAACTTTTGTGTTCCCTTGTTATCCACATTGGTCACATTCACTTTAAAGTGATTAGTAAGAATTTGAATCTTTTGTCCCTGTTCTAATCAAAGAATAATTTGTTAGTATAAAATGGTG